>OX439483.1:284583029-284641462 GCA_949320155.1 Melangyna quadrimaculata | reverse complement strand
GTGAGTGAGTGAGTGAGTGAGTGAGTGAGTGAGTGAGTGAGTGAGTGAGTGAGTGAGTGAGTGAGTGAGTGAGTGAGTGAGTGAGTGAGTGAGTGAGTGAGTGAGTGAGTGAGTGAGTGAGTGAGTGAGTGAGTGAGTGAGTGAGTGAGTGAGTGAGTGAGTGAGTGAGTGAGTGAGTGAGTGAGTGAGTGAGTGAGTGAGTGGGTGATTGCGAAACGAGATTCGAAGTTACCCATCTCACTTAAATAGCTAAATCACTTTTGCGAGTGAAGTAAGTTGAGTCGGCGAGGGAGGCGAGTCATCTACTCGACTCGCTGAAATAGCTAAATCTCAGCACAGGTCTCTGGTTGATGAGAACCAGGGTATCTACTGAACTCTTATGCCGGATTTACACAAATGGCAAAGTTGCCAATATTTCCGCCAAAAAATGGTAAAATAATGGCAGAAATAATATTTTTATGACATGCATTTACACGAGTTCAAATAATGGCAGATTTCAAAATACTGGCATCTTTGCCATTTGTGTAAATCAGGCATAAGAATGAACTTGCCATAAAAGAATGAGCAAGTTCATTCTTATGCCTGATTTTCACGAATGGCAAAGATGCCAATATTTCTGCCAAAAAAATGGTTAAATAATGGCAGAAATAATTTGTTAAATTACATGCATTTACACGAGATAAAATAATAGCAGATTTCAAAATACTGGCAACATGCCATTTAAGAATGAGCAAGTTTATTCTTATTCTAGAATGGCATAATCTGGAAAAGGGCGCCAGTAAACTGTTTACACATAGTCATATTAATGGCAGCATTTTATGCCAAATTATCTCTGCGTTTTCGTTGTGGCAAAAATATTGCCAGTATTTAGAGTGTGAAAAGAAAAATGGCTATAATTTGACGGATATAATGGCATTTTGCCATTCGTGTAAATGCAGCATTATTCTGGAATGGCATAATTTGGAAAATGGCGGCGATTAAGTGTTTACACATAGCCATATTTTTGGCAGCATTTTAATACCAAATTCCTCTGCCATATTTTGTTGGCAAAAATATTTCCAGTATTAAGAGCGTTTTGCCCGATAAAAAGAAAAATGGCTATAATTTGACAGATATAATGGCATTTTGCCATTCGTGTAAATGCAGCATAAAGCCCGGGACACACAGGACGCGGTCTGGCGGTACGGTCAGAACGCATCGTTGACGGGTTCTATAATGTCAGACAGAACGCGGTCACGTTTTTGCGTTCTAGTTTCGTATGTGTTTTTCTGTTGAGCAGTTGGTCGGAGTGCAGCAGTATAATTAAAACAAGAATATGATCAGCAGCAGCAGTTCTGAAGAAGATGAAGTGCTTCTTCTGCTTATACTTGCAACCAGGAAAAGACGAAAATGGGTTCATGAGATTAACCAAAAAAAGAAGCTATTTCTTCCCCATGTCTTCGTCTTTTTAGTAACACCTTTATACTCCGGGTGCTCGCAATCATATATGAATATGTTTGTTCGAACTAATTTGATCAGTACTTTAATGTAACACAAATTATTTTCTTTTTAATTTGTCTTAAAATTGGAAAAGAAAACGAACAAAAATAAACTTAACTGAATTACCAAAATCAATACAAAATAATATTCTCAAATGCAGCTGTTTTCAGAGGTTTGTTTTGACGTTTGGTCTTTTTAGACGCTTGACCGTCGCATTCTTTGTAAACATAAACAAAATAAATTTGCCCGTCGCGTTCTATTTTTCGCCGCTTGACCTGTCCGCGTTCTGTTTGAACAACAACAAGTGATTCTAAACACGGCAAAGAACGCAACAGTCAAAAATGTTGACCGCACCGCCAGACCGCGTCCTGTGTGTCCCGGGCTTAAGAGTATTTTGAAGCAACAATAGAAAATGAAGGTAAATAGATCATGGATAAAAAAAGGCCAGTGAAACTTGTTGTGGTAAAATTTACCGCAACAACACGTTGTCGTTTTGCTTCCAGTGCTGGAATATTACTTTTTTTTTAAGAATTATATTTTAAATAATACAATTGTGATTAGTTCTTACCATCTTTTTGGATGGATGATTTTTATTAAAATGCACAGGAAATTACAGATATTTAGAGTAAACAGCAAAAGAATAGACATCGAATATAATCAAATGCAGCTGGCAATTGTCGTGCTTCTTATATTTAGGGGGGTTCACACTCATCGACAAGTTCACCAACTCGTGTCGAAACCTGACATAATTTGTAATTCTGAACACAAGTTGAACAACTGTCGGAAGTTTTTCAAATTTGTTTGATATTTTGCTCGGTCGAACGACCGATTTAGCTAATGTGAACACTAGTTGAACAACTGATTATGTCTGAAAATTTGGATTTTAGTGTTTCTTTTTAATGTTTATGTGAGATTCATAGAGAATGGGTTGAAATAGAAGTAAAACCACAAAAGTAAACGAGAACATATGAATTTCCTTCGCTGAAACTGGTGCAAAAAAAGTTAAATCTACGCCGTGTTTGCTTTTTGAAAATTTATTTACAAATGAAGTTGATGAGGCGGTCGTCGAATGTGAACGCTATCAACACGACTCAGGTCGATCAACTTGTCGATGAGTGTGAACCCCCCTTTTGTATGTCAACTGATTTTTTGCACATTACCGACACCATGGACCTATTACGCCTGGACTGCTATATGATCCAACATCGCGATGGTTCCATTTATTTAAAAATAATCGATAAACTAGCGGTAATTTGAATACGTCTTAGGGCCAATTTGTTCACAGTGAGTCCAATTCAGTATGTGACTTTCACACGCTCTAATTAACTTACGCTTATCAACCAAAATTGATTATCCATGATTAGGAACTCATACTTTCAAATTTTGAAAACAATTTGATCAAAAATAAACACATTCGACGATTTCCCAGTTCAATAATTATGGAAATTCAAAATTTTTTGAACTTCAGGGTTTTGCTATACGAAATGTTGAATAACTTTTAAACGAAGGTTGAAAACATTTTTTTTTTGCTGGATTAACCTGCTGGTCTACCTAACGGTAGACGAACGATTGGGAATGAGACCATTTTCCTAATGGCGGTGCTATAAAAAAGAAATGTTGAATAAAGCCTTAACTACATTCAACACACTTTTGTACAAAAGTGAAAAAAATGTTTTGTCTTTTTCCAACATGCTAACCAATCCTATCTCTTATCTCAAATTTTTCAAAAGTAAAAGTTAGAGCTCACTTAACTTTTACTTTTGCACAAAAGTAAAACACATAAGAAACAGTTTTGAAATCGACTAATAGATGTCACTGGCTGTAGGGAAATTTTAGGGGAACAAACCTCGAACACACCTTATCTTGAACAGCTGATAGCTAACTTTTTTTTGCACAAGAAAAAAAATCAATTCAATGCAAAAAAAAGTGTGTTTACATAAATAAATATGTATTTTATTTAAACCAATTTTAAATTGATGTTGGAGCTGGCACCAGGGATTCAACTGTGTTTTTCATCAAATTGAACTCTTTTTTATTATGAGGACCAGCTTTTTATAAATATGTATGTATATCATACGCCTTCCTTGGATCACAGAACGATTATCTTAATTTGCAGAGCCTGCAGCTAGTTAATGTGATGGTTGTTCATTCTTGTGGAGGCGAATGTGTGATTTTCATCAGCATATTGAAAATAGCCCGTATTTTAATATAATAATTAATATTAAAGAATCCGGGATTTGTGTGAGGTCAACAAAGTACTTTCCTGGCACATCTGCGATGGAACCCACTAAGCAAAATACAACTAAGCAAAATAATATACACTCCCGAATAGTTGGCTTATAATTGTTCAGATATATTAGGACGATTTTATTTTAAAGAAAGACAAATTAAAAAAAGATATTTTGTATAATAAAATCGAATACCTAGCGTAACAAATTGTTTTCTAGTTTTTTTTTTTTTGATAAATGTCAGAAACTCTAAGCATAAAACACAATTTTAGTTCAATTTTTCGTAAGCAGATGACGCTAGAGTATGGGTGTAATTTCTCACTTTTGTACAAAAGTAGGTCTATGTAGTTAAGCCTCAACTTTTGAACTAAGGGCGGAAAAAACGATTTTATAATCTGCATGTGCGAAGATCTTCTGCATTTTGGTGTTCCCTCTCTATCCAACAAATGTTAATTTTAATTTAGCATCCACTTTTTTTTTGCAGAATGTAAATCCACCATAATAATTTTTTTTTCTGAGGGTGGACACACGATTTGTTTGGTTGGACAAACGTGTACAAACGATGGAGAAACGATTCTGATAAACCCCATCCAAAATTTTTGAGTTTGGGGTTCCCACTTCACACAGCTCTTCAGCAGCGAGCGGTGAACTCACCAATTCTTTTCAGTATTTATTCCAGTGATCTTAAAGGTAGTCTAGCTCATGCAATAGCCATAGGGTAACAATATACAGATAGGAATCTTTCGATCGTATCACCCCCATTTGTTTTTATTGTTGTTGTTGTAATTTTATTTCGTGTGGATGAATAGATGTGAATTGTAACAACAATTCATCGCGAAGAATTTGGTTTTCTGACAGTTCAATTTTGTTTTCATATATCTGCTGTGCGAAGATTATTATTCCGGTGCGTGTGATTTTCAGTAAAAAATAAACCAACACAAAATAATCCTTTCGCGAATGGCATCGATTACCTAAAAGCTTGAAACAAAGGAGCAATGAATCTGGAAGAGGCATGCTAAGAAATCAAATTATTCGATGCAGCTAAAATGATTTTATGTTCGAAGGAGTATTTCTATCACATAATCTCTCGAAAACAGGTAATAAAAAGTATCAAATAGATTGCATTAAGTTCATTTTTTGGAAATTTCACCGAACAGGAACTTCTTGCAATAAATGCAATCAAATCGGAAACGGCCGAACTGAAAGCCCATTTATACTAGCAATTTGGAAGCAACATTTCGTTGGTCGGTCTTTGCTTTTGGACTTAGGGCCAGTTCGTTCACACTAGATCATCTTAAACGGGGAACACATTATCAAACCTGTATGACAAATCTGTTCACGTTTGATAATGGGCTCATTCAACGCATCGAATTTTTCAGTACTTTATTTTCAGATGGAGCTTCTGATTGGCCAGCTGTCATAAAAATTAAGCTTACATTCAGTTACGTTTAGTGAAGTTTAGTTACGTTTCATCTGAATTTTCAGCAAGAAATTTCCATCTTAAAATTCAGCTGACAGCTTTTCTATACAAAAAAAGGCTCTCCATACAAAACTGACATTTCATTTTAAATCTGTGATCCGATTTGCGCTATGTCTTTCAATCCCGAGATATCAAACATCAATTTTGTTCCATATCCACCAAAATCAACAGTTTTTAGAATTGTTTTGTGCCATAAACCATTTTTTGGCGTTTGGGACAACTTTTCCATACAATTTTTCGCAGTTTTTTTGTGAGAATTGTTTTGTTCCACGTGCATATAACGGCGACAAGCGATAGAGAAAATACTAAGAAAGTTTAGAATTGGTTTGTCCTACGTGCACTTTTGTTAAAGAAATGCTATGTATGTGGGACAATGATCACAAACAAAATTTTGGTATTGGCTTGTGCCACCTCCATTACCGTTGTGTAGATATTCGGAGACGATTATATGAAATCAGTTAGTTGTGGCATGAAGTTGACGGCCAAGGTGAAAAGACGTGCGATCGCGGATGTTTTTGAGTTTTTTTTTTTGTAATGGACGCACTGTTTCATCTAAATCTTGTTCTGTGGCCAGCGGTATCCTTAAGATAGTATACCTGCTTATTTTTCAAATTTATTTAAATAAATGCAGGATATAAAATATATATATATTTTTTTTTTTTTCAAATAACAAAAGTAAACGAGAAAATATGAATTTCCTTCTCTGAAAGTGGTGCAAAAAAAGTTAAATCTACGCCGTGTTCGCTTTTTGAAAATTTATTTACAAATGAAGTCGATGAGGCGGTCGTCGAATGTGAACGCTAGCAACATGACTCAGGTCGATCGACTTGTCGATGAGTGTGAGCCCCCCTTTTGTATGTTAACTAATTTTTTGCACATTACCGACACCATGGACCTATTATACCTGGACTGCTATAGGATCCAACATCGCGATGGTTCCATTTATTTAAAAATAATCGATATTCACAGTGGGTCAAATTTAGTATGGGACTTTCACACGCTCTAATTAACTAACGCTTATCAACCAAAATTGGTTATCCATGATTAGGAACTCATACTTTAAATTTTTTGAAAACAATTTGATCCAAAATAAACACATTCGACGATTTCCCAGTTCAATAATCATGGAAATAATCATGGAAATTCAAAATTTTTTGAACTTCGGGGTTTTGCTATAAAAATGAAATGTTGAATAACTTTTGAACGAAGGTTGAAAACATTTTTTTTGCTGGATTAACTTGCTGGTCTACCTAACGGTAGACAAACGATTGGGAATGAGACCATTTTACTAATTTTTTTTTTTAAATTTCTATGGTGGTGCTATAAAAAAGAAATGTTGAATAACTTTTGAACTAAGGGCGGAAAAACGATTATTTTTGGTGAATAATCATAAATAGCCGGCGAACAAACGAACGCACTTCTCATCCTCCTAAGTCATCTGTTGGGGGCTGTAGACGATTTTTTTAATTTTGGGGAGTTACTAGAAAAAAGAAAAGGTTAATGCTGGATTTACATGTATCTTCGACTGCAAATATGAAGAAAAGTAGAACGGGACAGATGTATGCCAAAACTCTGAGCGTGTGAAAGAGAACCATGAGGAAGATGAACATGTTCGTCTTCATATCTGCATGATGGCACTTCCTATAATCTGCATATACGAAGTTCTTCTGCATTTTGGTGTTCCGTCTCTATCCAACAATTGTAAATTTTAATTTTGCACCCTTTTGTTTGCAGAAGTCAGACGTAGATACATGTAAATCCACCATAATGCAATGTAGCTTTGTCTGCAAATATGAAGAAAAGTAGAGCGGGACAGATGTATGCTAAAACTCCGAGCGTGTGAAAGAGAACCATCGAAAAAATGAACATGTTCTTCTTCATATCTTCATTATGGCACTTCCTATAATCTGCATGTGCGAAGATCTTCTGCATTTTGGTGTTCCCTCTCTATCCAACAAATGTAAATTTTAATTTTGCATTCACTTTTTTTTTGCAGAATTCAGACGAAGATACATGTAAATCCACCATAATAATTTTTTTTTTCTGAGGGTGGACACACGATTTCCTTGGTTGGACAAACGTGTACAAACGATGGACAAACGATTCTGATAAACACCATCCACCCACCCGAGCGGTGAACTCACCAATTCTTTTCAGTATTTACACCAGTGATCTTTAAGGTAGTCTAGCTCATGCAATAGCCATAGGGAAACAATATATAGATAGGAATCTTTCGATTGTATCACCCCCAAAACCATTTGTTTTTATTGTTGTTGTTGTAATTTTATTTCGTGTGGATGAATAGATGTGAATTGTAACAACAATTCATCGCGGTGAATTTGGTTTTCTGACAGTTCAATTTTGTTTTCATATATCTGCTGTGCGAAGATTATTATTCCGGTGCGTGTGATTTTCAGTAAAAAATAAACCAACAAAAAATAATCGTTTCGCTAATGGCATCGATTACCTTAAAGCTTGAAAGAAAAGAGCAATGAATTAAAGAATCTGGAAGAGGCATGCTAAGAAATCGAATTTGTGGCGAACTGACCAGCCGACAATGAACAACACAGCGAACAGATAGTTTGACAACAACGGCAACGCTGATTGAGTGACAGAAGTCATCGAAGACTTGCTGTCATCGTCAATGTGTTTTCTGATTATCGTTGTCATTCACAACCACTTGATTTCCGCCTTTCGACGAAGCCAGTCGCCATCTTCGATCGCCTTCAGCGAAACAATATTTACTATTTTATAATTTTATATTTTTATATTAAATTAAGTTTATTTTATTAGAGGAAATCTTTTATTTAGATTAGGACGAACCCTCTAAAGTGGTGACCCCGACGTGATCCGAAGAAGCCGATAAGCAATCGTATTCTTTAATGAACACGAGCAAAGGAGAACTAAAAACCTGTACGATGCCAGATGATCCTCCTGCTGATCCACCAGCCCCAGCGGTTCCTGAAATGGCTGGAGTGACCATTCTGGAAAGAAAAACCTGAACTGTGGTTTATTCAGGTTGAGACGCAGTTTTTCATGGCACGTGGTTTTTCGGATAGCAGAAAGTATCACACCGTTGTAGCAGCGATAGAAAGCAGTGTTCTTAGCCAAGTGAGCGACGTTTTGCTGAATCCTTCAGCCGAGGACAAGTACGAGAACCTAAAAAAGAAGCTCATCTCACGATTTACTGACTCAGACCATCAGCGGTTGCGAAAACTTTTGCAGGAGATTGAGTTGGGAGATCGAAGGCCATCACAATTGTTACGAGAAATGTGACACTTAGACTGTTCCAAAATGGATGATGAGCTGCTCAACACTCCGATTTCAACGTTCGGAAATAAAGCCCTCGTTCTTGACCTTGGATTAAGACGTCCTTTAAAGTGGAATTTCGTGATTGCCGACGTATACCGACCGATTTTGGGAGCATCTACAATCTACAATCGGATACCTCATCAACACCCTATCGACCAAGCTTACCAATGTCAACCGAGATATGCCATTCCAGGATCTTCTAAAGGAGTTCACGGATATTACACGTCCTACTTTAGCAGCGAGAACAATGAAGTATGGTGTTACACATCACATCCCAACAACCGGACCACCAGTTCATGCGACATGTAGACGACTGCCTCCGGACAAATTGAAAGCAGCTAAACGAGAGTTCGAAAGCCTAATGGAACAGGGAATTTGCCGTCCTTCAAAAAGTGCTTGGGCAAGTCCACTGCATATGGTTCCCAAGCAAAACGGAGAGTGGAGACCTTGTGGGGATTATCGGCGACTCAACGCCAATTCTATACCGGATCGATTTCTCATACGCCATTTGCAAGACTTCACCCCCTTTTTGGTAGACGCAACCATTTTCTCAACATTAGACTTATAGAAGGCAGCTGTTATTACGTCATTTGGTCTATGGTAGTTTCTTTATATGCCACCTGGACTACGTTATGCTGCACAAACGTTCCAGCGCTTCATAGACAACGTGCTAAGAGGTTTGGAGTTTGCATTCCCATGTATCGATGATATTCTTGTGGCGTCTAAAAACATTGAAGAACATCAATTACATCTCCGCATAATTTTGGAACGCTTACGTGAGTATGGTTTGGTATTGAACGTGGACAAAAGCCGTTTCACACAAGAAGAAGTATTGTTCTTAGGCCGCACAGTCAATGCTGCCGGAATTAAGCCACCACAAAACAAAGTTCAATCTATCCTTCATTATCCAAAGCCAGAAAAGATATGTGACCTACGACGATTTCTAAATTCTATTAATTTTTACAGGCGCTTTCAAGCCGTACTTCAAAAAGCCCTTCCACCAGAAAACAAGAAAAACGATAAGACGATAATCAAATGGATTCCTGAAGCAGAAGAGAGTTTCGAAAGGTGCAAGAAAGCTCTCGCCGAAGCAACTCCTCTTTCACATCCGAAATCAAATGCAGCGCTCGCTTTGATGTTAGATGCATCTGATGTCGCTCTAGGAGGGGCTCTTCAACAATTTTCCAATGGCAGACGGGAACCTCTTGGATTTTTTTCCAAAAAGCTGACTCCATCCTAAACGAAGTTCAGCGTTGACGACAGAGAGGTGCTTATATGTCCGTAAAACATTTCCGTTTTATGCTAGAAGGTCGAATTTTTTGTATTTTTACGGACCATAAGCCATTGACCTTCGCTTTCAATCAAAACCCTGCGAAAGCATCACCCAGGCAAGTCAGGCACTTGAACTTCATAGGACAGTTCACCACTGACATAAGATACATCGCTGGAAGTGAAAATATTATTGCTGATACACTTTCACGCATTTCTGAAATTTCTGCCCAAAACACCATAGACTTTGAAAAGTTAGCGATAGACCAGGAACAAGACAAAGAACTGCAGCAGTTTTTAACAGGTACATCAAATTGCTTACTTATTAAAAGGTGTCCTGTTCTTACAGATCCTTAGCCTGTTTTGTACTGTGACGTTTCAACGCAGCACGTTCGACCCTTCGTCACAAAACAATATCGACGGTCTGCATTCAATAGCGTACACAACTTGGCTCATCCTGGCATACGAGCAACTGTGAAACTGATCACAGAACGTTTCGTTTGGCCATCCATCCGAAAAGATTGTCAAATATGGGCAAAACATTGTATCGCATGTCAAAAGTCCAAAGTGTGGAAGCATGTACGCACACCGATCGCGACCTATCCACTAACTAACAAGCGTTTCAAACACCTGAACATCGACATAGTTGGGCCATTGCCGACCTCACGTGAATTTCGTTACCTTCTTACATGTGTGGATCGATTTTCATGATGGTTAGAGGCGATACCAATCCGGGATATGACTGCTGAAAGCGTAGCACGAGCTCTATACGAAGGATGGATCAGCAGGTATGGCGTCCGACAGCGAATTACCACCGATCAAGGCCGCCAATTCGAGAGCGAACTTTTTAAACAGCTGATGAAACATCTTGGCATCAACCACCTGCAATCAACTGCGTACCATCCGGAGGCTAATGGTATGATTGAGAGATACCACCGCATTCTCAAAGCTGCTTTTAAATGCCACAACACCGATGACTGGACTGACGTTCTACCATCAGTTTTGTTAGGAATACGAACCGCATTCAAGGAGAACTTAAATGCAATAACAGCTGAATTATTATATGGAACAACACTGAAGCTACCAGGTGAATTTTTCTGCTCATCGAAAGAAGACATTAACGCATCCGACTTCGTGAAGCAACTTCGAAGGACCATGAGCAACATTAAAGCAGAGAAAGCAAGACATCATTGTTCGAGAAACGTTTTCATACCGAATGATCTGGCTTATTGCAGAAATGTTTTTGTGCGACACGATGCTGTTAAGAAACCATTAGCTCCAACATATGACGGACCTTTTCTTGTCGTTAGCAGGAATGATAAATTCTACCAGATCGTAATTAACGGAAAGAAGAGCCACGTATCCATTGACCGACTTAAGCCTGCACACACCCTTGAAGAGAATGCTGTTGCCGCTCCAACAACACAACCACTTGCTGACATAACACCCGATAGAAACCAAGTCAACAAATATACGACACGATATGGACGTGTAGGATTTCGTGAGCCCCAGTTCAGCATATTATTAGCACTGGAAGGGGAGTACTGTGGCGAACTGACCAGCGGACAATGAACAACACAGCGAACAGATAGTTTGACAACAACGGCAACGCTGATTGAGTGACAGAATTCATCGAAGACTTGCTGTCATCGTCAATGTGTTTTCTGATTGTCGTTGTCATTCACGACCACTTGATTTCCGCCTTTTGACGAAGCCAGTCGCCAGCTTCGATCGCCTTCAGCGAAACAAAATTTACTATTTTATAATTTTATATTTTTATATTAAATAAAGTTTATTTTATTAGATTAGGACGAATCCTCTAAAAATTATTCGTTGCAGCTAAAATGATTTTATGTTCGAATGAGTATTTCTATCACATAATCTCTCGAAAACAGGTAATAAAAAGTATCAAATAGATTGCATTAAGTTCATTTTTTGGAAATTTCACCGAACAGGAACTTCTTGCAATAAATGCAATCAAATCGGAAACGGCCGAACTGAAAGCCCATTTATACTAGCAATTTGAAAGCAACATTTCATTGGTCGGTCTTTGCTTTTGGACTTAGAGCCAGTTCGTTCACACTAGATCATCTTAAACGGGGAACACATTATCAAACCTGTATGACAAATCTGTTCACGTTTGATATAGAGCTGTGTCAATCGCGATTGATTCGTTCTTTTTGACTCGTTCACCTAAAACATTGATTGATTGCAATCACCAGTTTACTATAGATTCAATCATTTGTTCAATCTCGTTCAAAAATTAAGAAAAAGAGTGAACGAACGGGAACAAAATGTTTCGGAAATCAGAACCTCAATCAAAAACATGTTGAAATAGAAATAGATGTTGCTGTGGGTGGAACTTCTGTTGCGATCGTAGGTGGGTGAGAATATTGTTGTTGTTGGTTGACAGAAGATAAAGATGGGCTGTTGTTGTCGGGTATATTTCGCTCCTGAACATATCGCGCCTTTTCAATTGTTACGCCAACGTGTTTGGTTTTTAAATGCCTTCCTAGATTTCCGGTCTCCGGTGGCACCTCAGCTGATACTCATAAATTTTTGGCAATGTAGGCATTTTGCCTTTTTCTCTGTTGTCTGAGAAAAATGCATCCAAATTGGACTGCGTTTGTTCGTGAGATACATTATTAAATTTGTCTTTAGAAAGTTAAAAGATTCATGCTTATTTAAATTTTTTATTCAGCTTAAAAAAAAAAGCTAACTGTAAAATTAAAATAAAATTCCATTGATTTTAATTTGTTTAAGGATTCATTTGCTGCCTGAGCCAATAGGTAGGTATTTTATGTAACTTTGAATTACAACCAAAAACCAAATACCAAAAGAAAGAATGAACGTTTGAAAATAACGAAGTTTTCCCATTTTATTCAAAGCCAAAATGAAACAGAAACCCAAATGATTGAAAAAGTGAACGATTGGAATAGAATGAAATTTCCCCATTTTATTCGCAGCCAAAATGAAACAGAAACCAAAATGATTGCAAAAATGAACGATTGAAAAGAACGAATCATTGAACTGAACGACATATGAACGATTGAATCTTTTAAAATGAACGATTGACACACCTTTAGTTTGATAATGGGCTCATTCAACGCATCGAATTTTTCAGTACTTTATTTTCAAATGGAGCTTCTGATTGGCCAGCTGTCATAAAAATTAAGCTTACATTCAGTTACGTTTAGTGAAGTTTAGTTACGTTTCATCTGAATTTTCAGCAAGAAATTTCCATCTTAAAATTCAGCTGACAGCTTTTCTATACAAAAAAAGGCTCTCCATACAAAACTGACATTTCATTTTAAATCTGTGATCCGATTTGCGCTATGTCTTTCAATCCCGAGATATCAAACATCAATTTTGTTCCATATCCACCAAAATCAACAGTTTTTAGAATTGTTTTGTGCCATAAACCATTTTTTGGCGTTTGGGACAACTTTTCCATACAATTTTTCGCAGTTTTTTTGTGAGAATTGTTTTGTTCCACGTGCATATAACGGCGACAAGCGATAGAGAAAATACTAAGAAAGTTTAGAATTGGTTTGTCCTACGTGCACTTTTGTTAAAGAAATGCTATGTATGTGGGACAATGATCACAAACAAAATTTTGGTATTGGCTTGTGCCACCTCCATTACCGTTGTGTAGATATTCGGAGACGATTGTATGAAATCAGTTAGTTGTGGCATGAAGTTGACGGCCAAGGTGAAAAGACGTGCGATCGCGGATGTTTTTGAGTTTTTTTTTTTTGTAATGGACGCACTGTTTCATCTAAAACTTGTTCTGTGGCCAGCGGTATCCTTAAGATAGTATACCTGCTTATTTTTCCAATTTATTTAAATAAATGCAAGATATAAAATATATATATTTTTTTTTTTTTTCAAATAACAAAAGTAAACGAGAAAATATGAATTTCCTTCTCTGAAACTGGTGCAAAAAAAGTTAAATCTACGCCGTGTTTGCTTTTTGAAAATTTATTTACAAATGAAGTCGATGAGGCGGTCGTCGAATGTGAACGCTAGCAACATGACTCAGGTCGATCGACTTGTCGATGAGTGTGAACCCCCCTTTTGTATGTCAACTAATTTTTTGCACATTACCGACACCATGGACCTATTATACCTGGACTGCTATAGGATCCAACATCGCGATGGTTCCATTTATTTAAAAATAATCGATAAACTAGCGGTTATTTGAATACGTCTTAGGGCCAATTTGTTCACAGTGGGTCAAATTTAGTATGTGACTTTCACACGCTCTAATTAACTAACGCTTATCAACCAAAATTGGTTATCGATTAGGAACTCATACTTTAAATTTTTTGAAAACAATTTGATCAAAAATTAACACATTCGACGATTTCCCAGTTCAATAATCATGGAAATTCAAAATTTTTTGATCTTCGGGGTTTTGCTATAAAAACGAAATGTTGAATAACTTTTGAACGAAGGTTGAAAACATTTTTTTTTTGCTGGATTAACCTGCTGGTCTACCTAACGGTAGACAAACGATTGGGAATGAGACCATTTTACTATTTTTTTTTTTAATTTCTATGGTGGTGCTATAAAAAAGAAATGTTGAATAACTTTTGAACTAAGGGCGGAAAAACGATTATTTTTGGTGAATAATCATAAATAGCCGGCGGACAAACGAACGCACTTCTCATCCTCCTAAGTCATCTGTTGGGGGCTGTAGACGAGTTTTTTGATTTTGGGGAGTTACTAGAAAAAAGAAAAGGTTAATGCTGGATTTACATGTATCTTCGACTGCAAATATGAAGAAAAGTAGAACGGGACGGATGTATGCCAAAACTCCGAGCGTGTGAAAGAGAACCATGAGGAAGATGAACATGTTCGTCTTCATATCTGCATGATGGCACTTCCTATAATCTGCATATACGAAGTTCTTCTGCATTTTGGTGTTCCGTCTCTATCCAACAATTGTAAATTTTAATTTTGCATCCCTTTTGTTTGCAGAATTCAGACGAAGATACATGTAAATCCACCATAATGCAATGTAGCTTTGTCTGCAAATATGAAGAAAAGTAGAGCGGGACAGATGTATGCTAAAACTCCGAGCGTGTGAAAGAGAACCATCGAAAAAATGAACATGTTCTTCTTCATATCTTCATTATGGCACTTCCTATAATCTGCATGTGCGAAGATCTTCTGCATTTTGGTGTTCCCTCTCTATCCAACAAATGTAAATTTTAATTTTGGATCCACTTTTTTTTGCAGAATTCAGACGAAGATACATGTAATAATAATTTAATAATTTTTTTTCTGAGGGTGGACACACGATTTGATTGGTGAGACAAACGTGTACCAACGATGGACAAATGATTCTGATAAACCCCTTCCAAAATTTTTGAGTTTGGGGTTCCCACTTCACACAGCTCTTCAGCAGGGAGCGGTGAACTTACCAATTCTTTTCAATATTTACACCAGTGATCTTATAGGTAGTCTAGCTCATGCAATAGCGATAGGGTAACAATATATAGATAGGAATTCTTTCGATTGTTGTTGTTGTAAATTTTATTTCGTGTGGATGAATAGATGTGAATTGTAACAACAATTCATCGCGGTGAATTTGGTTTTCTGACAGTTTAATTTTGTTTCCATATATCTGCTGTGCGAAGATTATTATTCCGGTGCGTGTGATTTTCTGTAAAAAATAAACCAACAAAAAATAATCGTTTCGCTAATGGCATCGATTACCTAAAAGCTTGAAACAAAGGAGCAATGAATTAAAGAATCTGGAAGAGGCATGCTAAGAAATCGAATTTATTCGATGCAGCAAAAATGATTTTTTGTTCGAATGAGTATTTCTATCACATAATCTCTCGAAAACAGGTAATAAAAAGTATCAAATAGATTGCATTAAGTTCATTAAAGGCTAATTTGTTGGTAATTTCACCGGACAGGAACTTCTTGCAATCAAATCGGAAACGGCCGAACTGAAGACCCATTTATACTAGCAATTTGGAAGCAACATTTCTTTGGTCGTTCTTTGCTTTTGGACTTAGGGCCAGTTCGTTGACACTAGATCATCTTAAGCGGGGTACACATTATCAAACCTGTATGACAAATCTGTTCACGTTTGATAATGGGCTCATTCAACGCATCGAATTTTTCAGTACTTTATTTTCAGATGGAGCTTCTGATTGGCCAGCTGTCATAAAAATTAAGCTTACATTCAGTTACGTTAAGTGAAGTTTAGTTACGTTTCATCTAAATTTTCAGCAAGAAATTTCCATCTTAAGATTCAGCTGACAGCTTTTCTATACAAAACTGACATTTCATATAATTTTGCTTCAACGAAAAAAAATTAAGTACTTTATTTTCAGCAGTTCGTCGCCTGAGAATTGTTTTGTTCCATACGCCACTTTTGTCGTTTTTGAGTTAGGAATGGATTCTATGGTAATTTTGAATGCTCTTTTTAAATCTGTGATCCGATTTGCGCTATTTGTTCCATATCCAGCAAAATCAACAGTTTTTAGAATTGTTTTGTGCCATAAACCATTTTTTGGCGTTTGGGACAACTTTTCCATACAATGTTTCGCAGTTTTTTTGTGAGAATTGTTTTGTTATACGTGCATATAACGGCGACAAGCGATAGAGAAAATACTAAGAAAGTTTAGAATTGGTTTGTCCTACGTGCACTTTTGTTAAAGAAATGCTATGTATGTGGGACAATGATCACAAACAAAATTTTGGTATTGGCTTGTGCCACCTCCATTACCGTTGTGTAGATATTCGGAGACGATTGTATGAAGTATGAGGCGTGAAGTTGACGGCCAAGGTGAAAAGACGTGCGATCGCGGATGTTTTTGAGTTTTTATTTTGTAATGGACGCACTGTTTCATCTAAATCTTGTTCTGTGGCCAGCGGTATCCTTAAGATAGTATACCTGCTTTTTTCCAATTTATTTAAATAAATGAAGGATATAAAACATATATATTTTTTGCAAATAAAGCATGTTTGATGACGAATTATTGCCCAAGGATCTTAGTTCTTCCTCTTCGTCGTCGGGATATTTTTCAAGTAAATAAAACTTACTCAGTTATTTTTAGGTTACACTTTCTATTCAAAACTGTTATTTTTCCGAAAGGTGATGATACAAGAGCTGATCTAAATTATTCAGCTGACAGTAGTTGTAACAGCAAAATCCCAAGAACGTCTGTAGTATTGTACTGTTGTTTATATATTTATTATACTTTGTATTGTGATGAAGTTCACTATGTATGAATATTCATTCATTTTAATAAAATATCATTCAATGTATAGGAGTCAACCTGAAAAGCTATTTAAATATTATTTACAATTCTATATTGGCGATGAGGAAATAAAAAAAGAAGGAAATACATTAAAGATTAAAAAAATATACAAAAGATTGCAACAAGATCAAGAATTATTTAGTATATAATTTTCAAAGATTTTGAAAGAAATTAGAGCCTTTTTTTGGAAGAAATTAAGAAGATTTTTTTTTGATTTAACGAAGAATGTATGTATGAAATAAGGCGAACGAATTTTTAGGTAAAACAAAAAAAAATTTAAATACAGGAAAATGGTAACATTAATTATTGATGTTATGTAATATACATAATGAATGTGTGTTTCTATATGTGGAATTATTATTATTGATGATACATACATATGTATGTGTGTTTCTATATGTGTGCCCTTATGAATTATTTTCATTAAAATATTATTTCATAATTTCCACGTATGCAGATTTACATGTGTATGTAATGTTGTATGTATATAATATATATAAATGTATACATATATATATTTATATATATTTATACATATGTATAGCAATACATAACAGACAAAAGAAAATTTTTGAAAGCTTAAACGCTGAAATGGGTCAGTTGACAAATAAAATATTTAGTTAACTGAAGCTTAAATGCGGTGAAAAAAAAAGAAAAAAAACAATAAAAATATGATTTAGAATTGAATTGTGTTGCTTAAATGCAGGTTAAAAAAAAAATATAGTGCCAATTCAATCTGCTTTAATGCATGTTTGTTAAGCTCAAATGCGGTAAAAAAAAAAAAAAAATAACAATATGATTTAGAATTGAATTGTGTTGCTTAAATGCAGGTTAAAAAAAATATATGGTAAATACAATATGCTTGAATGCATGTTTGTTTAGCTTAAATGTGGAGAAAAATATAATAGAATTAAGAATTGAAATGTGGTGCTTGAATGCAGATACTAACCAAGTACAAATTATATGACCAATTCAATATGTTTATATACCATTTTTAAAAGTTTATAGATGCTGGAAAGAAAATAATAACGAAATAAAAATGTTATATAAGTGTAACAAATGTATGTTAATATCTAGTGAATTGAATTTATTTGATTAATTCCTAAATAAAATGGTAAAAAAATATTATATATGTCAAAAGAAAGACAAAGATTCGACCATGAGGACTTCAAGTTCGTGAATTTGATTATTTGGTGCATACAGATAATGTTGAAATCGAATGGCAGAAGTCTTTCGAAACTATGATTCGAGCAAGTCGTATCCATTATGAAAATTGGAATCAGGATTTACTTTTGCACTATGCTGGGTTAAAAATACAAATGTTGATCGCTACATTTCCAGAACTTTCCGAAAATTCATCATTTGGACCATTAGCGATTATTGAACAATATATTCCACATATGAAGCAATATGAAAGAACTGGTGCTAAGTAAAATACCTTTTTCCTACCGAGGACAAATACCACATATGAACGAAATTTCGATTACGTAAGCAAGCTGATAGATGTGACTTTGGATCGAATTTAGATGAAAATTTGAAAGACCAAATTATTCAGAATTGCCGATCAACTGCTCTGAGGAGAGATTTACTCAAACGAGGTGATGCCAGTTTTGAAGAAATTTTTTGAAACTGTTGGTCAACAAGAAAAATTGTTTGCTGCAGATAAGCCACAACCACAAATAGATTATGATGTAAATAAAGTTAGTTTACAATCGATGTCATGGAAAGCAAACAAACTTAATCAATCACATGCCCCTCAACACATTGAATGTTATCGATGTGGTTTTCATGGTCATATAAAAAATGATGAAAAATGTCCAGCATTAGGAAAATTTTGCAATAAACGCGGAGGACGTGACCATTTTTCAAAGAAATGTCGATCGCAAAGACGAACACGTCATTTTGATGGCAGAGATAACTCAACTAATAAAGTGCCAAAAAGTGAAGATCGACAACTTAATTTCAAAACAAAACATGAGGAATCCGTAAAACATATAAGGACGAATATGTTTTCAATGTTACTAGGAGTGATGATAGCTGTAAGGTTCGATGCAGAATTGGTGGAGTAGCTATAAATGCAATAATAAACATTGATGAAGAAAAGATCTATCAAATGGGAAAAATTAAAGGAGTGTTGACGATGCTGTACCTGAGGTTCAACCTTATCGAAGAATTCCAGTAGCATTAGAGAAAATAGAAGATACGAACATTGATGAACTTCTTGCCCAAGGTGTCATCGAAAAGTGACATGACAAAAAAAAAACAATATGTTATTTGGGTTGCATCAAATGCAACTCCAGTTGCGATCAAAATGTTTGAATTCGAGCGTGAGTCAATTCAAGACGAAACAATTCAAGCAGTTAAAATTGTACTTCGCTTAAATATTTGGACTGGCAAAGCATTGTAATTTCTGATTTTCTCCACTGAATTTTTTTTTGAAGGTGAGATTTTGTTGCGTGGAGCACGCATTGTTATACCTGAAGTTTTGAGGAATTAAACTCGATTTGGCACACGTAGGTCAACCTGGTTTGGTGGCCAAAAATGGACGCAGATTTTGAGGCAATACTTAAAAAATGTCTGGGATGCACGTTGGTACCTGCACCATCAGCACCCGAACCTTTAAAAAGAAAGCTTTTACCATCAGAACTGGCAAAATCTTGCTATAGATTGTTTGTGCCCACTTCCATCACATCATCACCTGTTTGTAATAGTTGACTATTACAGTCGGTCATAGAAATCGAAATTATGAAGAAGATTGATTCTACGGAGATAATTCAAAGGCTGCAAATTATATTTTCACGTTTTAGACTCCTTTATCATTTACTGCCAATAATGGAAGACAGTTTATAAGTGAAGAGTTTCGCGACTATTGTAATTTTAACAACATCCAGTTGATTGATACCACACCATATTGGCCACAGCAAAACGGAGAGGTTGAGAGGCAAAATCGATAAATATTGAAAATGCTCGTGATCAGTCAAAACACTAACAGGAACTGGAAAACTGACTTAAATGAAATTTACTCATGTACCGTTCAACACCACACTCAAGCACAGAAAACACCATCGTAAATGCTTTTTCGACGTAATATCAGAGATAAACTGCCAAGTATTTACCAGCCAATGGATATTGATGAGGAGGCCGCTGACAAAGACAAATAAAACAAAGAGAAAGGAGAAGTATATGCGGATAAACGAAGACGGGCACGAGAAAACAGTATTAAAGAAGGAGATGAAGTACTTGTGAAAATAACGTATTATCGAGGAGAGCTGGTGAGGTTGTGTAGTATGGCAAGAATCCGGAACTCAATGCATGCATAATTATTATTGCGAGTGTCAGCATGACTCAGTGACCAACTTAAATAGTGACGATTCATATCGCACCACTTTAACCTTTTCAAGTGCATTGCCCGGGTAATGTTTGACACAATTGAGTTCAGGTCTTCTTGCTAAGCTTGCACTTTCCATTAAATTGATTTGTGTATAGATAAGTATATATAAGGTGAAATCATATTAAATAAATTATTTCTTCTTCATCAACTACTACAAGTCGTTTTATTCCGCCAAACCTATTACAGTTGTCATTTTGTCCAATAAAACAGGCAGAACCTATCGACGAAATGTTCCACATTTAAAGAAGTTAAATAGAGTTTTAAAACCGATTGAAAGCTTAAGTTATACAAATAGTCATAATCACAACAGTGATGTTGAACCAACAAATCAAAATAAAATAGAAAAATTCTAGAATGTCCTAGGTCAACTAGACGACGAGTTCAGTAATGAAATCTTGGCACTGAAAATTAACTTCAACTGCAAATGGAGAAAGTAATGTAGTATTGTACTGTTGTTTATATATTTGATATACTTTGTATTTTGATGAAGTTCACTATGGATGAATATTCAGGAGAGAGTTTTAATAAAATATCGTTCAATGTATAGGAGTCAACCTGAAAAGCAATTTAAATATTATTTACAATTCTATAACGTCAAAAACAAGTAAACAAAGCAGTCAACAAAGCAGTAAAACTGCTTTAATTTTAGTTGTTTTGTTTGTTTTTTTTTAAGAAGAATATTTATTGTTTATCGGATTTGTTAAATAAAAACTTTATTGAAGAAAGAGATGTAATCGATTTTATCATCCAACTCCATGCTTTCTTGCCTTTCAAATATACATTTGATGAGAATTGCTTTGTGCCATATCCATTTTTTTGTGTTCCACGTGTATAGAAAAAAAAATCATTTTCAAAATGTAGGTGGTGGTCAAAAAAGTGGACTTTTACGCTAATTAACGTATCTTGTTAACGGCTTGGCAAAACACTTTGAAAATTGGTAAATGAAATCCTCATAAGACTAACTTCAAGTTAAAAAAAATCCTATCACACAGTTTCAGAGTACCAAGTACGCAAACCTTTAAATGCGTTTTTCTCGAAAAAGTGCCAATGGCGTATGGAACAAACCAACTCTCAGGCGACGATCTGTAAAATTTTGCATTGAATGCGCCCAATGTGTACTCTCTGTTTGTAGTTTTGACAAACAAATCTGTTGTTCACAAAATTTTTTGATAATGTTTTACAGTCAGCGGTTTGTTGGTGTGTTTGTTCGATAATGTGTACCCAAGTCATTCATCAAACCATCAAACTTCATTGAAAATACAGTTCACAATTCCTGATTTCTTTAATTAAATTAAAGTGAGTGTTCCTTTTTCTTGTTTTTATCCACTTTTTTCCATTAATTTTATTTTTTTTAGCTAACAAAATATTTATAGCACAAGCTATTTTATCTTCATCCATTCTGATAATGTGTACCCCGCTTTAAGGCCCAACTAAAATGGGCATCAGCAAACATAAGCTAATGTCAAAAAGCTAACGAAAATTTGCTTATGTTTGCAAAATTACCCCGTATAGCCATAATTGACTTATGCGCACATAAGCAAAAATTAAAAAAATACCTCTCCTCTTTCGTCCCACATTCGATTTTCAGGTCTGTGTTTTGTTCCGCATTTGTAAATACAAATGAAAATGCGGCAACGATACAACAAAAACTACACATACTCGTGCACAACTCGTGAATTGATTCACAAAACAGCTGTGGCATTGTGTTTCTTGCTACATTTGTAAAATTTACTTATGCCCGACTGGGATCGCTCTTACTTATGAACGCTTAAGTGAACGAAACTGAGAAAAATTGAACGAAACGCAGCTAGACTCCATCATGATCACTCGCATTAAGATTCTTTGTACTCGCTCGTTTACTTATACGCGCATATTATGCTAGCTTGTGCCTATTATAGTTGGGCGTGGGGCCTAATGGTGTGGTCGGGGGATCAAAGTTGTCAAATTTTGGTGAACAAAAATTACAAGGTACATGGATTCTGATAACTCCAGGTTGAATGTCAAAAATATCAGGTTTTCACCTGTGACTCCGAAACTGTAAGTGCTATGAAAATCATTTCATGAAAAACTTGTAGATCATGCTGTCCGCCAAAAAAAAGTTTTGACCATTTTTTTTCCTAGGACTCACCGTTAAGAAGATATCGATATTTCAAGAAACCCAAAAACTCAAAACAGCTCTTTTTCACGTTTAACTCTTAACTTACTTATTTTACTTTTGATGGCGCTCACAGCCCAGGATGGGCTTCGGCCTCAACTAACAAGCCTCTCCAGCCAGCTCTGTCCCTAGCTAGCCACTTCCAGTTGCGCACACCGAGTGCTTTGATGTCGGCATTCACTTGATTGCGCCACCTGTTACGGGTTCTTCCTCTGCTGCGTACCCCTTCGGGGTTGGATTCGAAGACTCGTCGGCGTGCGTTGCTGTCCATACGCTCCACGTCCCAGCCATCTCAGCCGCTGTATTTTCAGATTTTTGACCAGGTCAACGTCGCTATATAGCCCGTATAGCTCGTCGTTGAATCTTCTCCTCCATACTCCTTCGATACACACCGGACCGAAAATCACATGAAGAATCTTCCTCTCAAAGCACCCTAGCAGACACAAGTCCGAATCTTTCAGTGTCCATGCTTCTGACCCATAAAGCAGGACCAGGATGATTAGGGTCTTGTATAAAGTCTCCTTGGTTCTCTGAGAGAGGGCCTTACTACTTAAATGCCTTCTTTGACCGAAGAAACAGCGGTTGGCAAGAGTAATTCTTCGCTTGGTCTCTGCACTGATGTCATTCTGCGATGTAATAGTGGAGCCCAGGTAGACAAAGTCCTTGACAACTTCGAAGTTATATCTGTCCATCGTGATATTGTGCCCGAGTCGACGATGTTTAGATTCCTCTTTCGATGACAGCATAAACTTCGTCTTGTCCTCATTAACCGCCAATCCCATTCTAGCCGCCTCCGATTCAATGCTCGCAAATGCCCCTGCCACAGCTCGCTTCGTTCTGCCGACAATGTCTATGTCATCCGCATACGCAAGCAATTAAACAGACTTTTGATAGATTGTACCGCTGGTGTTGACATGTGCGTTGCGTACAATGGCTTCAAGAGCGATGTTGAATAGGTTGCATGATAACGCGTCGCCTTGCCTCAATCCTTTCTCAACATCAAAGGAATCGGTGGTGTTCTTACCAATTTTGATGGAGCAGCGAGATTTCTCCATCGTCACCCTGCACAGGCGGACGAGTTTGGCAGGGATGCCGAGACTCGACATAGCTCTGTATAATTCGTCCCTTTTCACGCTATCATACGCGACTTTAAAATCGATAAAAAGGTGGTGTGTATCGATCTGGAATTCCCGGGATTTTTCTAAAATCTGTCGGAGTGTGAACATTTGATCGACGGTTGACTTGCCTGGCCTAACACCGCACTGATAGGGGCCGATCAGATCGTTGACAAAAGGTTTTAAGCGGTCACACAGGATAGCCGACAAGAGTTTATAAGCGACGTTTAGGAGACTAATTCTTCTGTAGTTGGTACATCTCAGAACATCTCCCTTTTTATGGATGGGGCACACTATACCGAGGTTCCATTTATCGGGCATACTTTCCTCCGACCAAATTTTGCAGATAAGCTGGTGTATGCTCCTAGCCAATTCATCTCCCGCTGATTTAAATAGTTCGGCTTGTAAGCCATCCGCACCTGCAGCCTTGTACGACTTAAGTTTGGATATCGCCAGCCGCACTTCGGTTAGGTCGGGTGGACGGAACTCTTGGCCATCATCGTCCAAGTTGAATGGAGCGTTCTGCCTATTAGCGGCATCTTGGCTGTCTTCGCCATTAAGCAGTCTAGAGAAGTGTTCTTTCCAGATCCTCAGCACTGACTGTGTGTCTACTACCATATTCCCACTCTCATCTCGGCAAGCTTTCGTTCTAGCCTTGAATCCTTGGGTGGATCGCTTCACCCTCTGATAAAATTTTCGAACATCTCCCCTACCACTATAACCCTCAATAGACTCTACCGCCCGCTTCTCGTGCTCTCTCTTTTTCCTCCTGAGAAGTCAGCGTTCCTCTTTTCGTTTTAGCCCGTAGAGCTCCCGGGCTACTCTCTCAGCAGCTCTTGTTCGAGTCTGCAGCATTGCCTGGTAGGCCTCGGCCTTAACTGCATGCGCTAGCCGGCACTCTTCGTCGAACCAGGGGTTTCGTTGTATTCGCCTAGTGAAACCCAGCACATCAGAGGCGGCACTTCTGATGGCTTGTTGACAGTGTTCCCACTGGTCCTCTGCACTTGATACTGGTGGCGGACCTCCTGAGAGATTAAGAGTTACGTGGTCTGCAAAAGTTCTGGCGGTCTCTTGCGATTTAAGCTTCTCGGCATCGAATCTTTTCACAGCATCTGCTCTGCGTTGTCGCATCATGGATATCCGCATACGTAGTCTAGCTACCACCAGGTAGTGATCCGAGTCGATGTTGGCCCCTCGGAACGTTCGGTCGTCCAAGATACTGGAAGCATGTCTCGCGTCTATCGCAACGTGGTCGATTTGGTTGACGGTTACTTGATCACGTGATCGCCAAGTCCCCTTGTGAATATTGAGGTGTGGGAAGTAGGTGCTTGAGATGATGACATTACGCCCCGCCACAAAGTCTGCCAGCCTGTGTCCGTTGCCGGAAGTTTCGTCGTGTAGGCTGTGTCCTCCGACTATCGAACCAAAGATGCCCTCCTTTCCGAATCTTGCGTTGAAGTCACCAAGAATGATCTTCACGTCGTACTTCGGGCACATGTCATACATTGTCTCCAGGAGATCGTAGAATGCTTCTTTGGATGAGTCCTCTCTCCTTTCATGGGGGGCTTGAACACTGAACACAGATCAGCGAAATGTTCTTAAATTTGCCTTTGATGCGGATTGTGACCAGGCGCTCGCTTACACTTCGGAATCTCAAAACTTCTTGCCTAAGTCTTCCCCTTATCACAAACCACAACCAAAGAGCCGCTGACCCTGTTCCTTCAAGCACCCGCCGTAGTAGATATCTTACGTTTTCAGTCTCCCTATGCCCTCTCCATCCCATCGCACTTCCTGGATGGCTGTTACGTCAGCCTTTAGCCTGTCCAGGTTCTCCACTAATTGTTCGGCTGCACGTATTCTGTATAAGGACAGGACGTTCCACAGATCCGAAATTCATTGTCCTTGTTTCGTTTGCTGGGGTCTACAACTTTAAAATCATCCATATCCGAGGCTTGTTGTTGTTTCGAAACAACTTTTTTTTACGTGGTAGGGATGTTACCCCGACGCACAACCCCCGACCCGGAGGACCAGACCCTTCGTATAAATCCAAGGGTAGGGAGCTAGATAAACCGCTCCTTATAGGCCTGAGCTGTAAATATGTCGTAGTAGCCCATATAAGGTGTTCTCTAAGTAGTTCAACCTAACTGGAACTGCAGACGCCACCGTCGATTCCATCTAGAGAATTCGTCCGCTGCCGCCTGGATGAAAGGAGAAGTGCCTTGGTGGGAACACTCCTCCCCCCCGTCCCTCGTTGGCTGTCCCCAACAGCTTTCCACGGCGATTTAAACCCCATCCCCAGCTGAGGTACTAGACACCCGATGTTCACCACTAGGAGGTGATAGTAGGAGTTGGTAGACAGAGTTGGTTTTTGAGAAAAACCTGTGGACGCTTGTGTCCTCTTGAATGCACATAACTACCCTTTTGAACACTCTTTAACTCTTAAACGGTTCATATTTTTGAAGACATATGAATATAAAGTTTAATGTTTAAATTTTGAACACCGTTTTTTGTTTGTAAAATTAACCATTTAACGTATGCGAAAAACTTTCATTTTCGACATTTAACACTATAAAAATAGTTATATCTTGCAAGTGAAATATTCTTATGGAAAAAAACATCATAATCTTTTTTGTACTGAATATGCATAATGTATAAATTGAACTTAAGTTTTTGTTTGTAAATCTTTTCCATTTCAGAGTAAAAAGGGGAAAATTCAGAAATGTAGACCTTTTTGAAACTTTTAAAGTAATTATATCTTTTAAATGTTTGTTTTTAAGAAAAAAAAATAATGTTTTCTGGTAGGGGGTCAGTCAATGTACAAATTTTGTATTCATATGTCTTCGAAACCGAACTGTTTAAGAGTTATGCGTGAAAAAAGAGCTTTTTCGACATTTAAGGTTTTTTGAAATGTCGATACCTTTTTTTCTTGGCAGATAGCATGATCACCAAGTTTGTGTGAAATTATTTTCGATAGCATTTACCGTTTCGGAGTTATAGGTGAAAACCTGATATATTTGACATTCAATCTTGAATATCTATTGCCGCGTTTGCGATTTATTAATGAACTTTTGCGACTATATTTGTCATGCTAAAATAAAGATAATTGCATCTCAAAATATTCATTTGGATTTTTTGGGGCAGAAATAATGCAATTTTTCTGGTTTAACAGTCCACTTTTCAAACACGTCTACCGCGGTGTTAGCCTCTACTTTTTCGTCTGCCATTTTGGATTTTGCTGTCTATATGTATACATAAGTATTAAAATAAAAAAATCGGTATCCATGTACCTTATGATTTTTGTTTACTAAAATTTGACAACTTTAACGTCTGCCGGCTACGTAGCCTCTCGCAAACCGTCTGCCATTTTGTTTCACGTTTCTTGACGATGAACAGAACATATTTGCGTTATCAGAATCCATGTAACTTATAAATTTTTGTTCAGCTAAATTTGACAACTTTGACGCCCCGCACGCACTATTTAGTCTCTGAATCGCGCTGGCAGACGTGCATATTTGTGCTCAGCTACTCTGAATGATTCTCTCCAGTAAAAATCAATCATACACCGATGACTGACGATTTTTTGTAGCCAGCTCTCCGTCTATTAGATATACCTTTATCGCCATCTTGGGTTTTCTTTGACGTTCTAATCATCTTTCATTATTATTTATTTAATTTGTAAAAATGTAGACAGCAATAAGAACAATCAAATAAGGTAAAATTAATAATTTTTGATGTTTTTTTTTCTCCAAGGCCAATCGAACTAACTTCTATTTTCGGTCCTGGAGAAATTCGATGTACATTTCGGCTGCATCGACATATTTCTGAAACTAAGAGGTACATATGTATGTATATACATTAGACTGATTCAAAAAAAAAAGTCTCCGATTTCCAATGCCATTAGCTTATTACTTGGAGTTGAGTAATATAATAAGCCTGTTAAAAATTCAGATTTTAAAATTAATTTTTAGAGGTCGCTCATCGCCATTTTCTATTTTCTGTACGATTTGTATTAGTCTAGTCGAATCGTCATTTGACCTTGCGTTGATCCGCACGGTCTGTTTTTTTTTCGTGAATTGATAGGGGCTTAGAAGAAAAGCTTAACCCTTGATTTGCACCACCTGACAACTTTTTTTACCAAAGTTATTCGTAAAAACGTACTTTTTGACTTTTTTTGGATTTTTGCAATAGATTGCACAGTAAAAAATGTATTTAAAAAGTTTGTAATAAAATTATCTAGCATGTAGTGTTAAGTTTTTTTTTGTTGGAACAAATAAGTAAAAAGTTACCGTTAGTTTTAGTAATTTTCTTTTGTTTTTTTTAGACGGTTTTTCATTATTATTTCGACATAATATTTATATTAAAAAAAAATTGAGCTCTTAACTCCAAGCGGGAGTCGAGAAATCTATGAATGAACACAGGCAAGTCGGAGCCCTCCAAAAAAGATATTTTCTGTTTTTTATGAATATCTTGGCTTCAGTATATCGCAAAGTAAAAAATGAAAAAAATATATTACTTATTAGAATATTAACTATTGTTTAATTAAATAAATATTTTTTTTAACAAATAAATACAAATTAACAGCTAGTTTTAGTCAGTTTTATTATTTTTTTTTGTTGAACAAATACTTTTGAGTTATAATTTTGATAAAGGCGTGTGAATCGGCTTAATTTAAAACTAATTTTAAGTCCTTTTGATTTCTTAAAATTAATAAAAAAAAATAGCTCCCTACGCCATACTAGAGCTGAGCAATGGATGAATGAATAAGGGCAAGTCATACAAAAAAAAACCTTTTCTGTATGATAAATAAATAGTACAGTAACTATATGTACATTCACGTATGCGTCAAAGCTGGAATTTTGATTTTTTGCTGAGTTTTCAGGATATTGGCCTAGTAAATAACCTAAGTTTTCGACCTCGAGCGGCGCAATGACCGCATCATGGTCAAAAATTTGAAAAAACACGATTTTTTTGTGCTTTTTCAGTTATTGGTGATTTTAGTCCTAAATAATTAATTTTAAATAAAAGCACTCTTCTACGATTTCAAAGTATCTTAATTTGCTTCATTTTGAGACCAAAACCAACGCTGTAGACCCAATCGTTTCCAAAATACAACAGTTCAAAATTTAGCGATACAAAATGTATATAAAAAGTAGTGTTATCAACTGTATAATGGCAAATAAAGAATGGTTGACATAAATACATCAAGGCACTGGAACGTTTAAACTGGGCCAAAATAATAGATCAATCATACCGGAAGGGGGGTCTACATACCCCCGTTAAGATGGGAGGTACAATTGTGTACAAAAATTACTTAAGGAAGAAACAACACTATTGAAAAATAATGGTAACACACACAATATTCTTCTATAGCTTATCTTGAATCCAGAAACCCATTCTTGAATTTTCTGTTTAACTAAAGTTATTTTTATAGATAGTTTTTGAGAAATTAATTTCCAAACTTAACATTCTAAAAAAAAATTTCTACTATTTACTTAGTAGAAACAGGATCCTTGGAGCCAATTTCGGGCAAAATGGCCTAATCGGTGGCAATAAATCGAAAAATTAAATTGCCTGTATGGGGCCATTTTTATTTTTTTTAATAGTAAAATATCCCTCTGTTAATATTGTAAAAGTTTAAAACCGTTATCCTAAACACAATTTGCACTACATGCATCGGCGCAAGCCATTCTTGTTCACAGAAAGCTGGAGTGAAGAAATTCGTAGTGTTTTTAATTGCATACAACAAAGTGGAGATTATTTAATATTAAATTTTTTGGTATGGAGCCTGCAAGTTCTGGTATGTGTTAAGCTTTTTAAGTATTTTTTTTGTGAGAAAGTGGTTTTAATTTAAAAAAAAGTAATTATCATAAAAAAAAACTTTGAAAATACTGTTTTTTTTTTTGCTTCTTTGTGCAAATATTGATCGGTTTAATTGTGTTCCGAAGCAGTCCGGAGCTTAATTTTTGTTGTTTTTGGTAGCTTGTGGTACCTTTTTTTGAAACTGTAAAAAAAATTTGAGGTTTTGTTTTAAAAGTTTCTTTAGTAAATGTGCTTTCTGACAAAAAAAAATGTGAACATTTTTAAGATTTGTTTTGACCTTTAGGTACAAGTTCAAATATGATCTTTATAACCCGGAGGGAGCTTGCTAAAAATATTAATTTACAAGCGAAATTTGTTTTTCTGATAGAAAAGTTAAAAAAACGAACACGAAACTTAGATAATATAGGTTTAACGAAAACACTTTCTCACTTTAAATCTGAGTACAAATCTCGTTGGGAAAAGGCTTTTTGAAAATTCGAGACGTTTTCAAAAAACATCTTGACACATCTCTTTCTTTTCGTTGTTGCCCTGAAGAAATGCTTAAGCGTGGTCGACCGTGTTTTATTTGATGAAAGTATTGAACGTACAAAAAGAATGAAAACAGCAAAATTAAGAGAGTCTACATCGATGTCTATGTTGAGTTTTGCTACTCTAATGAGTTTGAGAGCAGTGGGACAGGTTAATGCTTCTGAAGTATTAAAGGAGATAACAACAACAACCCCTAGCAGAGCAAACAAATATAGGAAGTCATATAGGGAGTCACCCGAAACAAATAGTTGTAGAATGTCAGGTCAAGAAGCAGTCAGGTTGCAGTTGAAGCGAGATTTGCTATCTCGGCATCAATACAATATAATAAAAATGAGTGCACCAGAAAAATTTCCTGCGTAGAAGGTCCTACAAGCTGCAAAAAAACAATATTATCCACCCCCCACCCAAGTTTCTTAAAAGAAATTTCACACACTTATAAGGAAGAGAAAAAAATGTATGGGTGGCTGGGTTATGATAGGGACCAGTTTGTTTATTTAAAAATTGCAAACACAAAAGCCAGAATTTATTCGAAAAAACAATTGTAAATAGTTGTAGCATAAACAAGTACCGAACTCCAATTATCTTCACCATTTACAATATTATACGAAAAAAAAAAAAATCGATGAGTGGGTGGGTTATGGCCCCTAGCCAGTTTTAGGTTTTTAACGGCCAAAAATTCCAAACACAAAATTTTTCACAAGTTTCTTAAAAGAAAAATCACACATTTATAAGAAAGAGAAAAATATTAAGGTATGACTATGACCGCGTGGGTTATGATAGGGGCCAGTTGGTTTATTTAAAAATTGCAAACACAAAAGCCAGAATTTATTCGAAAAACAATCGTTAATAGTTGTAGCATCAACAAGTATCGCACTTCAATTACTATCTTCACCATTTGCAAAATTATAATACGAATGCGAACGTAACCGTTTCATAAATGACCGCCAATTTGAGTTGAGCTTGCAAATGTAATCTTTTCTTTGCGATTGTGAGTTCAACAACTACAAATCATACGTTTGACTTTTTCTCCAGCCAAAACTTAGTTGTAGGAACAATTTGGATCCTTGGAACACATAAAAATACATTTTTATGCTTCCTATATCCTATGTCGTACCATTTTGAAGAATCATACCTACTCGCTTTGAATTATTCTCACCAAAACACTCAATCAAAACAAATCATGCGAAAGCTTATATACCGCCTTTTCTTTTTCTTCCATTTCCGTTTCGTGAATTCTTTATCCTTTCTCTTTTGATCAAGAATATCTTTTAATGAAAAGACAATTTTGGTTACAATTCCCGTTTCACGCAGTGAAACTGAAACTGAGTTGCCAGAAATATTTAGTATGTACCATGTAAGCGAGAAGGGTGTAAGGGGAAGTTGACGATTGTTGGCACAGTTTTTGTAGTATTCTTGTAGTACGGTCAAGTTAGACTTTCACTGGGACCTAAATCCGAGGTCAGTTTTGACTTCACTATTCGATAGGGTATTGGTTCACGAGTCTAAAACCACATTTTGCACAACTGTACCTAGAGTCATTTGGCCGCCATTTTGATTTTAATGTTCATTTTAATTTTTGCTTATAACTCTCGCCTGTGTCTACCAACTCCTACTCTCACACACACAAAACAAAAATTCAAATGAAACGGCAGAATTGGTTTGGCGTATGTGTAGTGTAGGTATGTATATGGGAAAAATGTAAAACAGATCATATATGCTGTACCAACAATGGGCACGATGTTTTTTTTTTTTAATTTTTGGAGGCTGTCGGCATGGAGCCGTGGAGCGCGCCGTGAAGGATCAGAGGAGTAGAGGTCTTGTAGGTTTTTTTTTTCTTTAATGGTCATAGGATGACATTTTTCTTTTTTTTATTAACGAACTCAGTTATTGTTTTTTTTTCGTTTACTAGTTTCATCAAAATGTTCATTATTTTATGAGAAGTTATGTAGGTTTGTATGTATGTTAATTTTTATTTAATAAATAAGTACAGTATACGAGTACCTTAGAAAAAAAATATATTTCTTAAATATAAAATTATTGAAAATCATATATTTGGATAATTTGTTCTCATTTGAATCGGTATGAACTTTACTTAGTATATCAATGTCGTATGTGCGTTTACTTGATGTTCAAAAGGGTAGTTATGTGCATTCAAGAGGACACAAGCGTCCACAGGTTTTTCTTAAAACCCACCTCTGTCTACCAACTCCTACTCTCACCTCCTAGTGGTGAACATTGCGTGTCTAGTACCTCAGCTGGAGACGGGGTTTAAATCCCCGTCGAAAGCTGCACAGCCAACGAGAGAGGGGGGAGAAGTGTTCCCACTAAGGCACTTCTCCTTTCATCGAGGCGGCAGCGGACGAATTCTCCAGATGAAATCAACGGTGGCGTCTACAGTTCCAGTAAAGTTGAACTACTTAGTGAACACCTTATATGGGCTACTACCACATATTTGTAGCTCAGGCCTATAAGGAGCGGTTTATCCGGATCCCTACCCTTGGAGTTATACAAGGGGTCGGGGGTTGTGCGTCGGGGTAATTTCCCTACCACGCAAAAAAAAGTTTGTTCCGAAACAACAACAAGCCTCGGATATGGATGATCTTAAAGTTGACGACCCCAGCAAACGAAACAAGGACAATGAATTTCGGATTTGCACGTGGAACGTCCTGTCCCCATTCAGAACACGTGCAACCGAACAATTAGTGGAGAACCTGGACAGGCTAAAGGCTGACGTAACAGCCATCCAGGAAGTGCGATTGGATGGAGAGGGCATACGGAGACTGAAATCGTGTGACATTTACTACGGCGGGTACTTGAAGGAACAGGGTTAGAATCTCTTTGGTTGTGGATTTGTGATAAGGGGAAGACTTAGGCAAGATCTCTTGGGCTTCCGAAGTGTAAGCGAGCGCCTGGTCAAAATCCGCATCAAAGGCAAATTTAAGAAAATTATGCTGATCTGTGTTCACCCCCCCCCCCATAAAAGGAGAGAGAACTCAACTAATGAAGCTTCTACGATCTCCTGGAAACAACGTATGATATGTGCCCGAAGTACGACGAGAAGCTCAGATCTGTTTACTTCAACGCCAGATTCGGAAAGGAGGGCATCTTTTGTTTGATAGTCGGAGGACACAGCCTACACGACGAAACTTCCGGCAATGGACACAGGCTGGCAGGTTTTGCGGCGGGGCGAAATGTCATAATCTCAAGCACCTACTTCCCACACCTCAATATTCACAAGGGGACTTGGCGGTCCTGTGATCAACTAACCGTCAACCAAATCGACCATGTTGCGAAAGACGCGAGACATGCTTCCAGTATCTTGGACGTCCGAACGTTCCGAGGGGCCAACATTGACTCGGATCACTACCTGGTGGAAGCCAGACTACGTATGCGGATATCCATGACGCGACAACGCAGAGCAGATGCTGTGAAAAGATTCGATATCGAGAAGCTTAAATCGCAAAAGACCGCCAGAACTTTTGCAGACCACGTTACTCTTAATCTCTCAGGAGGTCCGCCACCAGCATCAAGTGCAGAGGACCAGTGGGAACACTGTCAACAAGCCATCAAAAGTGCCGCCTCTGATGTGCTGGGTTTCACTAGGCGAATACAACGAAACCCCTGGTTCGATGAAGAGTGCTGGCTACCGAATGCAGCTAAGGACGAGGCCTACCAGGCAATGCTGCAGACTCGAACAAGAGCTGCTGAGAGAGTAGCTCGGGAGCTCTACGGGCTGAAACGAAAAGAGGAACGACGACTTCTCAGGAGGAAAAAGAGAGAGCACGAGAAGCGGGTGGTAGAGTCTATTGAGGGTTGTAGCGGTAGGGGAGATGTTCGAAAATTTTATCAGAGGGTGAAGCGATCCACCCAAGGATATAAGGCTAGAACGGAAGCCTGCCAAGATGAGATTGGGAATATGGTAGTAGACACACAGTCAGTGCTGAGGATCTGGAAAGAACAATTCTCCAGACTGCTTAATGGCGAAGACAGCCAAGATGCCGCTAATAGGCAGAACGCTCCATTCAACTAGGACGATGATGGCCAAGAGTTCCGTCCACCCGACCTAACCGAAGTGCGGCTGGCGATATCCAAACTTAAGTCGTACAAGCCTGCTGGTGCGGATGGCTTACAAGCCGAACTATTTAAATCAGCGCCAGATGAATTGGCTAGGAGCATACACAGGTCATCTACAAAATTTGGTCGGATGAAAGTATGCCCGATGAATGGAACTTCGGTATAGTGTGCCCCATCCATAAAAAGGGAGATGTTCTTAAATGTACCAACTACAGAGGAATTAGTCTCCTAAACGTCGCTTATAAAATCTTGTCGGCTATTCTGTGTGACCGCTTAAAACGTTTTGTCAACGATCTGATCGGCCCCTATCAGTGTGGTTTTAGGCCAGGCAAGTCAACCGTCGATCAAATATTCACACTCCGACAGATTTTAGAAAAATCCCGGGAATTTTAGATCAATACACGCCACCTTTTTATCGATTTTAAAGTCGCGTATGATAGCGTGAATAGGGACGAATTATACAGAGCCATGTAAAGTCTCGGCATCCCTACCAAACTCGTCCGCCTGTGCAGGATGACGATGGAGAAATCTCGCTGCTCCGTCGAAATTGGTAAGAACACCACCGATTCCTTTGATGTTGAGAAAGGATTGAGGCAAGGTGACGCGTTATCATGCAACCTATTTAACATCGTTCTTGAAGCCATTTTACGCAACGCACATGTCAACACCAGCGGTACAATCTATCAAAAGTCCGTTTAGTTGCTTGCGTATGCGGATGACATAGACATTGTCGGCAGAACGAAGCGAGCTGTGGCAGGGGCATTTGCGAGCATTGAATCGGAGGCGGCTAAATTGGGATTGGCGTTAATGAGGACAAGACGAAGTATATGCTGTCATCGAAAGAGGAATCTCAACATCGTCGACTCGGGCAAAATATCACGATGGACAAATATAACTTCAAAGTTGTCAAGGACTTTGTCTACCTGGGCTCCACTATTACATCGCAGAATGACATCAGTGCAGAGATCAAACGAAGAATTACTCTTGCCAACCGCTGTTTCTTCGGTCAAAGAAGGCATTTAAGTATTAAGGCCCTCTCTCAGAGAACCAAGGAGACTTTATACAAGACCCTAATCATCCCGGTCCTGCTTTATGGGTCAGAAGCATGGAAACTGAAAGATTCGGACTTGTGTCTGCTAGGGTGCTTTGAGAGGAAGATTCTTTATGTGATTTTCGGTCCGGTGTGTATCGAAGGAGTATGGAGGAGAAGATTCAACGACGAGCTATACGGGCTATACAGCGACGTTGACCTGGTCAAAAAGCTGAAAATACAGCGGCTGAGATGGCTGGGGCACGTGGAGCGTATGGACAGCAACGCACCTGCCCGTCGAGTCTTCGAATCCAACCCCGAAGGGGTACGCAGCAGAGGAAGAATCCGTAACAGGTGGCGCAATCAAGTGGATGACGACACCAAAGCACTCGGTGTGCGCTGGCTGGAGGGGCTTGTTAGTTGAGGTCGAAGCCCATCCTGGGCTGTGAGCGCCATCAAAAGTAAGCAAGTATGTGCGTTTACTATGTCGTACGTGTATGGGGTGAACAAAATGCTTATTTTTGTGGCATATACACACGACAAACTGAGAAAAACTGGAGAAAAATACTTATAATTCGAAAACCAAAACCGACTGGGCACCTTGGAAAACTTCAATAGAAAGAAGATTTATGACATAATAATATATTTAAAATAAAAGAAAACTTCATCGATCAGTTTTTTTTTTAATTGAGACCCAAACTCTTAAATTCAACTTCCCAAAATCGCCCAAATGGGATATACGACAAAATAATACTCAGGCGACGATATGTATCTATGCTTAGGAAACCTGCTTTCAAAAAATCAAATGAAATTTTTCCCGACATATATATTAAGCCACCATACATAGTTTCGAATTGTTTTTTTTTGTAAGCAGGTGTCTTCAGCATGTTCATTTCTCACTTCTGTACTATTATTGCAAGAAGTAGGTCTATGCAGATAAGTTTTGAACTCATTTATGGTCAGTTGCACCATTTTCTTTTTAATTTTTATTGCTTCGTTAGATTTTAATATATTTATGAAGTGAAACCCAGTCAAAATCATAATAATAATAATAAGCTGCCGGGTTACAAACATACATATTTTTCACAATTTCTTTTTTCTATTTTCGAGTTGCATGTACCAGGTATGTACCTATATATTTATGCTTGTAGGGATTGGTACGCAGCGCATCCGTTTATTTATTTTCATTGACATTTCTCGTATTGCTATCTCAGTTGCAATAGTTGAAACTTTTCCGTTCAGTTTTGAAAGCAGATGTTAAAATGCAGGGATGGTTAGTGAACTCAATTTAAGCTTAAAATTCTGTGATGATGATGATAAACTTAAATAGCCTTTTAGCAAAAACTGGTTTTAGAGCATTTTGGTGCAACTGGCCATTATACTTTTGTTGTTATACGTACGACCAACAACGATTAATGTAAACGGTGCATAACACTGAAAGTCTAAATGCAACGTCAAAGGATTTACCATGTTTTCTGCTTTGCGACAACTGGCGCAAGTGCATCGATTTTTTTTAAATGCAACCATCGTGAAATTTGGTCCTACCAGTTCAGGTATAGTAGGTCAATGGCTCAAAGGTTTCAAAGTTTAAACGTATTTACCCATGCTATATTTGAACTTTGAGTATATATAATATGGAGTGCTCGTTCCTATGACTAATGCATTGTAGTACTTGAGTCTGTAATAGGGGGCGTGATTTCAATATAGAGAGGGTATTTTGACAGCTGCAGCTATGACGGTCTTGTTGTAAAAGCCGTCTCTATATTGAAAATTGAATTACTGCGCCCATCATAGGGATGGTTACGTTTTTGGAATGTAAAGGAGCACTCCATATTATATATACTCAAAGTATTTGATTTATTTTGTTCTGAACTGGCGCAGCACCTAGAAACGTGACGATCAATTTATTTCCTTTTTGGATTTCTGGTGCACTACTCGACCAAGTCTGATGACGAAATTAAAGAGGAATGCGAAAAGCTATGGATATATTACTCTTTATAATAATTTGTTATGTTATTGGTTTGCGTATAAAATGTTTGCTGAGTTGCTATACACTCTTTCAAAAAACACGGCTTATTGAAAAAAAATTAATTTATTATATGCGTTCCATTAAATTTTTAATTTTTTTTTATTTTGGGAGGTTAATACGCAAGAGCTAGTCCGAGTCTTACACATTGATAAAATATTTTATTAACTGAAGGGCATTAAGTATCATTATGATGCCAAATTAAAGCTCATAATTTATTTTTTCCAGCCACATTAAAGTTGCCAATTAAAACTTTGAACTTGAGAATCGTAGTTTTCAAAACAATGTAATTAAAGGTTGTAGTTTTACAATTTAGAGACTATGTACCTGCTGTATTTCTTTAGTTTAGGTTGAAGGTTCCAGGGAAGAGAGGCGATACTTCCATTGTCTAGAGACCCCGATATGCCATGACAGAGCACTGAATGAAATAGCTACAATTTCAGCCTCTAAAAAATGGTGGTATTTTAGCCAACTGAAGTGATTGTTGTTCATTTAAAAATTCAACATCATTATGACGTAGCGAAAGCTATGCAGCCTAACTGCGTTGTGTGCTATCATACGAAAACCCTTTTGAACTGCTTCCTTTCAACTTGTTCTGCTGCTTCTTATCTTATATTTTTGTGTTAGTTACAGCAGTTGCGTTTTACAGAACTTTACATGGCTGAGTGTGATTCAAGAAACAACCTTTTTTTATAAGTGGTGCAAAACAAACTTGCGGGGGCAAATTTACCCCGGTTTATGGAGCCCACATACAAATATTACCTTTTGTGCAAGATTTTTACATTTACTCTCTAAAAAATGTGCTTTACTCATAAGTTTCAAATCTCCTAACTGAGAAAAAATCGGCACTCAATCTTTTTCTAAATAATAAAACGAGAGAAATTCTTGTTTTTTTTTGGTGCAGGTCTCAGTCATTCCGTCAAGGACCACTGAACGCTAGTAGTCGAAGTCAATCGCGTTCCTATGTGAATTCCAGCATTTCAGCAAATCCCCTTCTCCCAATTGACAGTGGTTTGTATTTATTTCGTTACTTTTAAATATTAATTTCTAAGTTATCTTTTTTATCAGTTCAACGTAACCGATGTTCTTATTAAGTTCCTTAATCATTTTCCATAAAAAATTATTTTACATATTTAAAATTTCAATTATAACTTTTGATCCACAGCGGATTGGGACTCTCGCAATCTCTGCAACACCTCGACGAAGCATTTTTTGACGAAGAAATCAACGGATTTTTGGGATCACCGGAGAGACAATCTTACAGACCACAAGCATTCTCAAGTACAGATTTTTGAAATAATTGGTTCACTTAATTTCTTTAAAGTTTTCTTTTTTTTTATAAAATTTAATTTGTTAATTTAAGGTAACAGCAGCCCTGGTGGAGATTTATCAGACGAAGAACTATCTAAAGGAATCGCCAATCTTAAAAGCGGAACACCTACGCCAATCGGAACTGGATACGGACCAAATGAATTTACAAAGATCAATGCCCCCTCTGAGCCCAAAATCTTGGAACTTTCCAATGGACAGCAAAGTCAGCATTATAAAAGACCAAGATCAGACTCATGTGCTTCTCGGCAAATACAATTTAGGTAAAATATTAGACTTTCTTTGATCAAATTTGAGAAGTTGGAACATTTTTAAGTTGTAGGTAATAATTTTGTTTTATTTAAAAGAAAACTTAGCGTTTTGATATTACTAGTTTTTAATATAAATTTTTATTGTTAAAAGGATTTTTATTTTCTTATAAATTAATTCAAAAATTTTGTTCCTCAATATTTTAATTTTTTAATTTTAATATCCACTCTGCGGGTGGCAATGGCACAGTGGATACAGTGTTTGACTGCTAACCTGTGTCGTGATTTAGCTAATTCGAAATCGAGGGGAGTGAGTGAGATGAGTCACTTGACATCGAAAATCGATCTAGCCAGTAAAAGTGAGTGAGGGAGTGACGCGCTTGAACTGTCAGATTACTCGCCTGGCTTTTCGCAGGTGACTTAGTGAATGTGTTGGTAAAATTAACAATTTTGAGTAAGTACCTATATGTGTTCTTTGGTTACATCTATTCATGGGTATGAAATAAGATAACAAAAACAACTAACTCTGTTGAAACAACCCTTTATTGATAATTTAAGTTTTAAAGGAAGTTATAATAACATAAATAATAACTTATGAAACATTTTTTGACTGCACCATGCATAAACTTTGACGAATCGAATCGGATGACAACGGATGATTCGCAGCTCTGGGACCACAGTTTAAAGAATTGTTTTTTTTTTTTTGCTGCTGTTTATTTTTGTGGTTTTCGTTTTGTTAATTTTTCACTTCATTTTAGTTTTTATGAATGTAAATGAAAATAAAAGCTCACTTTGTTAGTTAGGACAGTTTGTTGGCGAAACAGAATTAAAATAATCACAATAGTTTCATTTTGTATATTATTAATTGATGGATACTTTTGTATCTCGATCATGAAGACAAAGCATGGTAGTGAAAACAAACGTCGACGCTGACGTTTTGTCTGTTCCCAATAATGCATGCTATCATGATTGGATACAAAGTATCACGTTTATTTGCACTTAATTTCATTATGATATTCTATTTAAATATTAAAGATCTTGTATTCTAAGAATGTAAGATTGAACAGTATATTTTATTTGAATATTAAAGATCTTGCATTCTAAGAATACAAGGTTGAGTATTATATTTTATTTGAATCTTAAAATTGGGAAAGAGCTTGCTGTTACTCCTCCCTCTCTACTTTCAACAGTCCCTGTTGAAATTGTTGCGGGTATTAGATTAAGCTGGATATTTTCTTTTTTTTCAATTCTGTTTTTCTTAAGTAAAATCAAAAAAGTAATTGCTAAGAAACAATTGAAATTAATAATAGAACATTTAACAAATGTTAAACAATTTGCATCGTTTAAACATATTTGATTCCTTTCATATTTGTAAGATTTTCTTGTTTTAAATTTTTTAACAATAAAAATGATTCATTAGTAGTTATATTTGCAGTTTTATAATTATTTGGCACAGTTAACAATTCTTTGTATGTATGTATAAAATTCGTTTGAAAATTTAATATTATTTATTTAAATAGAACAATTTGAAAATCTTATTAGATTATTTTTATAAACAGTGTAACTTATATCGTTACAGTTTTGAATTATTAAAGCATCGTTCATATTTTTTTAAAATTAATAAACCATCTTTAATAACATTTATTTCTTCTTAATCTATTTTTTCTACAGCACATAACTTATTCGTGTGAAATATATTTTTAATACATTTGTTCTTTGTTTCTTTGAGTTAAGATTCATATAATAATAGTTCTTGATTACATTTGTAATTATTTTCATGTTGTCTGTTTGGAACTGAATGAATAAACATTTTGTAATATTTTTTCTCTACAAAAACTTGGTATGGAAACAATAAAACTAATAAATTCATTTTTAAAAATTACAAAAATCACAGAGCTGCGCAGATATTTAAGCGTTTTTTGGTTTATATTATTGCCAATTATTTCTTTTTTTTTTGAGAGAAAATCTCTTCCTAAAACTTCTAGTCTACTAAGCATACTATTTTCTTTAATTTTTTTCGACTTGTGTTTGAATGAGATTAATATTGCTTTCAATTTGGAGTTTTTCTGTTAATTTTAGGTATTCTAATTTAATACCATTGAACTTTCTAGTTAAATTTTTATATAAATATGATATTACATTTTGATTAATGTTAAGCTGGCTTATAATAATTCATAATTATAAATGAAACTGTTTGTTTAACCTAGCCTGTTTATAACTTTGCCAGCCGACAAAGAACACCACAAACCCCACTAAAACCCTATTCCACTGTCTTGTGATCATAGAAACCGACGAAAGGTATATTGCAGAAGTAGCCGAAATTTGTCCTAGAGCCATTTCGTCGCGTTGAGGAAAGAAATCAAGTCTTTGATCTTCATTTTAGAAAATTCGTTAATGTCGTCAAAGAATGCTCTTCGGAATGTCTGTGCACTAGCTTTGGCCAGAGCAGGGCATTTGCAGAGGAAATGAATTACTGTTTCCTTTTCCTGCTGGTCCTCACAGCTCCGCCAGTGAGTATTGTGAGGTATGCCCAGCTTCGCTGCATGCTCTCCTATTGGTCAGTGTCCGCTACAGGTTGCAACGACCCTGGCTATGTCTTGCCTGGGTCTGTGTATTAGATTAATTGTTCGGTGCTTACCATAGGTAGACCAAATCTTCCTAGATATAATACAGTTTGATAAACTGCTGCACCTGCGGTTTGATTTAGTAAGATTAATTGAGAGAATATTGCCCATCATAACTCAAAGCGGAATATTGACTCTTTCTGCAAGTGAGCCAGCTCGTCAGCCCGTTCATTGCCCTCAATGCCACTGCGACGTGGGACCCAGATAAGAGTGACATTGAGGTCAGTGTTCAGACTCGCAAGCTCATCCCGGCATTGCTGTACCAGTTTGGAGGATTTCTTCTTAATCAATTTTTTCTACAGCACATAACTTATTTGTGTGAAATATATTTTTAATACATTTGTTCTTTGTTTCTTTGAGTTAAGATTCATATAATAACAGTTCTTGATTATATTTGTAATTATTTTCATGTTGTCTGTTTGGAACTGAATGAATAAACATTTTGTAATATTTTTTCTCTGAAAAACTTGGTATGGAAACAATAAAACTAATAAATTCATTTTTAAAAATTACAGAGCTGCGCAGATATTTAAGCGTTTTTTTGGTTTATATAATTGCCAATTATTTCTTTTTCGGAGAGCAAATCTCTTCCTAAAACTTCTAGTCTACTAAGCATAATATTTTCTTTAATTTTTTCGACTTGTGTTTGAATGAGACTAATATTGCTTTCAATTTGGAGTTTTTCTGTTAATTTTAGGTATTCTTATTTAATACCATTGAACTTTCTAGTTAAATTGTTATATAAATATGATGTTACATTTTGATTAATGTTAAGCTGGTTTATAATAATTCATAATTATAAATGAAACTGTTTGTTAAACCTAACCTGTTTATTACTTTGCCAGCCAGCAAAGTACACCACAAACCCCCACTAGAACCCTATTCTAATGTCTTGTGATCATAGGAAATCGACGGAAGGTATAATGCAGAAGTAGCCGAAATTTGTCCTAGAGCCATTTCGTCGCGTTGAGGAAAGAAATCAAGTATTTAATCTTCATTTTAGAAAATTCGTTAATGTAGTCAAAGAATGCTCTTCCGAATGACTGTGCACTAGCTTTGGCCAGCGCACGGCATTTGCAGCGGAAATGAATTACTGTTTCCTTTTCCTGCTGGTCCTCACAGCTCCGCCAGTGAGTATTGTGAGGTATGCCCAGCTTCGCTGCATGCTCTCCTATTGGTCAGTGTCCGCTACAGGTTGCAACGACCCTGGCTATGTCTTGCCTGGGTCTGCGTTTTAGATCAATTGTTCGGTGCTTAGCATAGGTAGACCAAATCTTCCTAGATATAATACAGTTTGATAAACTGCTGCACCTGCGGTTTGATTTAGTAAGATTAATTGAGAGAATATTGCCCATCATAACTCCAAGCGGAATATTGACTCTTTCCGCATATGAGCCAGCTCGTCAGCCCGTTCATTGCCCTCAATGCCACTGTGACGTGGGACCCATATAAGAGTGACATTGAGGTTAGTGTTCAGACTCGCAAGCTCATCCCGGCATTGCTGTACCAGTTTGGAGGATGATGTAGCTGAATGAATGGCTTTAACAGCCGCTTGACTGTCCGTAATAATAGCTGCATTACGGTTTTGGTTTGGATCTTCGTTTAGTAACTTACATGCTTCCCTGATTGCCAGCAATTCAGCTTGAAAGATACTAGCAAAGTCAAGTAGCCGAAAGGACCTAGGAGATTTAGAGACTGAGAGAAGATTCCTGCACCAACACCACATTCCTTCTTTGAGCCATCAGTAATGATAGTTTTGTCGAAATCTTTCGTCACGACGTTATCATTCCAATCCTTCCTGGATGGAAATTTAACTTTAAAATCCTTACTGATACTCATTGTAGGGGTGCAGTAGTCAGTGGGAGTCGAAAAACATTTCCATTGGAATCAAGTCTGTGATATTGCTGTGACCAAAGGGCTTGGCAAACCAAGAGTTTGATTCTTTAAGTCTTAAAGCGCTGCAAGTACTAGATATTTAATATGTAAATCAAGTGCTAGCAGGTGCAGAAAAACGCTTAATACATCAGTTGGGCAGGATCTTATAACCCTTGTCGTGCCAATGCTAGCAATTCTTTGAACCTTCCTAAGTTTATAATTGTGATTGGAAGTGATTAAAAATAATCTTTCCGTCGGCTTTTTTTTTGGTCACTGTAGTTTTTGCAATGAAACAATTAAGTTACATTAGCTTTCCCGACGTTTCGGCAGAGTTTGCTGCCTTCTTCAGGGGAACTTTATTTGGACAACAAGAAAAAATATATTGTTTACATTATAATAACAATAATTGAAACAATACAAAATACACTCACTTTAATAAAACTGTGTTTAAATTTAAACTGACATTTAAAATTATTGTATCTAATAATTGTAATATTATTTACAAAAGTAAAGAAATAACCACTTCAAACGAAGTTTAGTCTATGGAATTTAAACAAGGAGTAAAGAAACTGAAAGAATACTGTGTTATGATGAGACAAGAGAACAATAGATGGCAGAGATGTTTTGGGTGTCTTGTTTTCTGTTCATGTTGTTGTTGTTGTTGATGATATGTAATGTTTCTAGGGTGTATCGTTTCGAAACATGTTTCTCTGTCTGTAGGACTTTGACACCTTCAAAATCTGGAGAGTGGCCGTTTTCGATACTGTGGCTCGCCAGTGCTGTCTTTCCAGGATTGTTTGATTTGATATCCGATTTATGATTAGAAATTCGCTGTTTAAGAAATTGTTTTGTAGTTCCGATGTAACACTGGTTGCATGGTTCATTAGGTTTACCCTTACAATTTATTTTGTAAATGACATCAGTAACTTTATCCTTATCCGCTTTCGTTTTAAGTTTAGTGAAAAGGTGACTCAGAGTTTTATTTGATTTGAAGGCCAGGCGAACATCTGTTAGTTTTTGGTTTATCACTTCTTTAAAATTCTCAGTCAGTCTTGGGATGTAAACCATACTTTTGTAGTAACCATTATTCGGGTCTTTAGTGTCTTCGCTTGGAATTTTGCAATTGTGTTTCTGAAGTAGACCACGAATTATAGAATTTGGAAAAGCATTGTCACTCAGGATTTTTTTGATTTTTTTCTCATTGGCAGAGTGAAAGCTAATGTAACTTAATTGTTTCATTGCAAAAACTACAGTGACCAAAAAAAGCCGACGGAAAGATTATTTTTAATCACTTCCAATCACAATTATTAATTCCAAATTGGTCAATAAATCATTTTTAGTATAATCATCGGACGGCTAGCCGAGCAGAATCAACAATCCATCAAAATGAAGAACCACTACCAACACATTAAATACAAATATGGTTTACAAGTGTGTGACAATTTAAAACAATACAGCAATTCACAAAAAACTTTAGCTTTACAAAAACAGAACTTAAAATTCCTACTAATATGCCGACAAACCGGACTTATTCCTAACCATTTAAAAAAGTCCACAAATAGCACAAAACAACTCCTTTCTAATAAAGAATCGATAAATGTTTATGAAAAAATCGAACTTAAATTCCATCAAAAAGTTCTCAACGTAGAAATAACAGAGATGCACCATAAGGTCAAGCGCACTAACAATTTAATTCGCCTTCACGACCAACATATCAAAGAGAACTTATCCCAAAACGAATACAAACAATTCACAACAAAACAAAAACAGATGTTTAAAGACACATATAATAAAAAACAACAATCGAACGCACATAAAATTGACAGCCTAAAATCATCGCTTTGGAAGGAATTCAATATAGAAATGCATGAAAAATGGTTTGAAAATCGCACTAACATTGAATTCCCTTTATAGGTCAAATGGCTTTTATCGTTGGGCAAGAAATTTGCACTCCCAGTGGATAAACATAGCTTTCCTCTTTTTCAATTGATAGTTGATGGAGAAGAAATAATTCGAAGTGTGCAAGACGAAAGAGAGCAAGAGCTTATGAGGGCACAATATAGCAACATGCTGCACTCGTTTCAACGCCACCAACAAAATGATCGATTTGCCAAATATTTGCTAAATGTAAATAAGCAAACAATCCATTTTCTTAGGCAGCACAAAAACATTGTTATTGTACCAGCTGACAAAGGTAACGTCACCGTGGCGATGGAGCGTGTGGAGTATGATGATAAAATGATTGAATTGTTGTCAGATCGCAATACTTACAGACGGGTAAGGAATAACCCAACAACAACTTTACAAACTCGCAACAACGATCTAGTCAAATGGCTAAACAACAACAATTGCATTGATGACAGGGAAAAGGCGAAGTTGACAACGTATACATCGCAGCTTCCATCCATATACGGACTGCCAAAAATTCATAAAGCAAACATGCCCCTGCGTCCCATTACGTCATCAATGAAACTACCATGTTATGAGCTTTCGAGGTTTATTGGCAGAATTTTACAGTGCGTGACGGCAAAATCAAGCTACTCGGTTATAAATTCATTTGAATTTGTTGAGAAGGCTAAAAAAATAAAATTAAAAGACAATGATGTTTTAGTTTCGTATGATGCAGTGTCACTTTTTACAAACATTCCCATACAACTAGCCATCACCATTATAAAAAAGAAATGGGAAATGATTAGTGAAAACACTAGAATTAATCTGAACAAATTTCTTGAAATCCTTGATTTCTGCCTCAAGGAAAATAACTATCTACAATTTAAAGATGACATTTTCAAACAAATTTTTGGCATGCCTATGGGCAACCCTTTGTCACCCACGATTGCAGATTTAGTACTTGATCACGTACTAGATGAATGTTTTAGTGGAATGGAAGAAAGGCCTACTTTTGTTGCTAAGTATGTAGATGACATTTTTGCCGTGATGGACAAACGCAACATTGAAAAAGTGCAGCTGATCCTTAACGGATTCCACCCGAAAATACAGTTTACTGTGGAAATGGAACATAACAGGTCAATAGCATTTTTGGACGTAAAAATCCATCGTGAAAACAACCGTCTATTGTTTGACTGGTACCAAAAACATACTGCATCGGGAAGATTAGTCAACTTTCGGTCTAACCAAGCGAGGCACATAGTTATGAACACTGCATCCAATCTCGTCAGTAAAGTTTTCGCACTCAGCGACGAACAATTTCACTCTGCCAATGAGAAAAAAATCAAAAAAATCCTGAGTGACAATGCTTTTCCAAATTCTATAATTCGTGGTCTACTTCAGAAACACAATTGCAAAATTCCAAGCGAAGACACTAAAGACCCGAATAATGGTTACTACAAAAGTATGGTTTACATCCCAAGACTGACTGAGAATTTTAAAGAAGTGATAAACCAAAAACTAACAGATGTTCGCCTGGCCTTCAAATCAAATAAAACTCTGAGTCACCTTTTCACTAAACTTAAAACGAAAGCGGATAAGGATAAAGTTACTGATGTCATTTACAAAATAAATTGTAAGGGTAAACCTAATTAACCATGCAACCAGTGTTACATCGGAACTACAAAACAATTTCTTAAACAGCGAATTTCTAATCATAAATCGGATATCAAATCAAACAATCCTGGAAAGACAGCCCTGGCGAGCCACAGTATCGAAAACGGCCACTCTCCAGATTTTGAAGGTGTCAAAGTCCTACAGACAGAGAAACATGTTTCGAAACGATACACCCTAGAAACATTACATATCATCAACAACAACAACAACATGAACAGAAAACAAGACACCCAAAACATCTCTGCCATCTATTGTTCTCTTGTCTCATCATAACACAGTATTCTTTCAGTTTCTTTACTCCTTGTTTAAATTCCATAGACTAAACTTCGTTTGAAGTGGTTATTTCTTTACTTTTGTAAATAATATTACAATTATTAGATACAATAATTTTAAATGTCAGTTTAAATTTAAACACAGTTTTATTAAAGTGAGTGTATTTTGTATTGTTTCAATTATTGTTATTATAATGTAAACAATATATTTTTTCTTGTTGTCCAAATAAAGTTCCCCTGAAGAAGGCAGCAACCCCTGCCGAAACGTCGGGAAAGCTAATGTAACTTAATTGTTTCATTGCAAAAACTACAGTGACCAAAAAAAGCCGACGGAAAGATTATTTTTAATCACTTCCAATCACAATTATTAATTCCAAATTGGTCAATAAATCATTTTTAGTACTTCCTAAGTTTATCGATGTTATATTTTTTGTTAAGTGCAGGCCACCATACAATCAAACCGTATGTGAGGATCGGTCATGCACCGGCTGTGTACGTCCACAGGATCATCTTCGACTGAATCCCCTACTTTATACCAAAGGTTTTACCACAGGCGTAGAAGGTTATGCAGGCCTTCTTGACCCTTTCTTCAATGTGTAACTTCCAATTTAATTTGGGATCGAGATCGAGAATAACACGTAAATATTTAGTACAAGAGGAAAGTGGGAGTGTTTGGCCGTTGAGTCGGGGTAGAGTGAAGGAGTGTATCTTAGTCTTGGTAGTAAATAGCATCAGTTCAGTTTTGCTTTGGTTAACTCCTAGTCCACAGCTCGTGGCCCAGTTGCTAACCTTCCTTAAAACCATTTCCGTGATCTCACTTAACACAGGAGTGAACTTGCCTGATACCAATACCACCAAATCATCAGCATATGCCACCGCCTTCACTCCACATCTTTCAAACTTAACGAGAATTTTATTCATGACTAAAAGCCATAGAAGAGGGTACAGAACTCCACCCTGGGGTGATCCTCTAGTAACGTGTCTGGTCGAGTTTGTATTACCTAACGTAGCTTGAATCCGTCTGTCTCTTAGCATGGATATTATCCATTCCCTTATGTAGTCCTCTACACCAAAATCAACTTAAGGCTCTAGAATGGATTCAGTAAGCACATTGTTGAAAGCCCTTTCAACATCTAAAAAAGTGGCAAGAGTATATTCTTTATAGTTTATTATTTTCTCAATAGTAGGTACGCACTACCTAATGCGGGGCCGTTTCAGTGGATTTGCCTTTAAGGTATGCGTGTTGAGAGTTTTCAAGTGGACATCTATCCAGGATGTCTCTAATATGGATGCCGATGATGCACTCTAAAGTTTTAAGCACAAAACAGGTCACACTAGTTGGACGGAAATATTTCGCAGATTCATGCCCCCGCCTACCGACTTTCAGGATAAAAACCACGCTCACATGTTTTCAAGTCATAGTTAAGAGATAAACATCCTTTAAAAGTTGTTTCCAGCCAGGGAACTGCTATCTCTTGCAGTTTCTGGAGCATAATTGGCACTATGCCGTCCAGGCCTGGAGACTTATATGGTGACAATGTATTAATTGCCTAGGCAATTTTTTCTGTTGTTATAACGGTATTGATATGATCTACTCAAGCTGAAGACATGTTCCAAGAATCCAGCGTCGCTAACCTGCTGTTCTCGCAGCCCGGGAAGTGCAGAATATTTTATATTTTCAATTGACTGACAGAATTCTCTCTAGCCTTGTTGCTTGGCTGATGTGAGATCTCGCTTGTAAACCCTGAGGCATTTTTTATAGAGTTGATAAAATGTATGTTTGTGGCAGATATAAAAAACTGTTCTAGTCATTTTCCTAAGATTAGACATGTCTTCATTCCACCAAGGGGGTTGTATTTTACAGCTATATTTAATTGGACAGGAGACCTTAAAAGCAGTGCTCATTGATTCGGTATATTGTCCAGTTTAGATTTTACAACTTGACTGAAGCCGATTCGTTTGGGATTTCTATACACAGATTTACTTTCGGTCTTGAAATTAATGTTGAAGAGTTTCCATCTATGGTCCGAAAAACATTTCAGAAGGGACACCCTCCAGTTCCCCTAGTTAAAGGAACCCGTGTTCTTCCACGATTTTTTCGACATTAAGATATCCCTCCTGGCAATTAAAAAAACCGACAGTACACGGAAAAAATTGAAAAATCAATTGCAACATTTTAGGTTGTAATTTACGAAACTAGATCAAGGCTCTTTTATTAAAAAAAACTGTAAAGTTTGTAATTTACTACTCAAAACATCGTAAAAAGCTAAATTTTATAATTCGGTATTTATTATCAAAAGTTATAATTCGAACTTGTTGACTTGAAAGTAAATTACAACTTTTTAAATCGCAATCTACTACTTCATGGGAATAATTTAATTTTACAATTTATTGATCTTGTTTTGCGAAATTTAAATGGTGATTTTCATTTTCTCAATGCTCAAACCAGCAATATGTAAGAAGCTATGATATAAATATTGACCACATACGATCGCAATTTACGAAAATAGCTATTTGCAAAACTATACAGTAAATTACAATTTTTTTATGCGTAATCTACCACTTCCGGGGAATAATTTTAATATTTATATGGTGATTTAAACCAACGAACAAGTAAATAAGTTTTTAAAGTGATTAAGTTTCAACATAGGCCCTTTAAATCGTGCGATGGCCTAGGTGGTAGCGTACTGGATTGATATGCGGAAGGTACCAGGATCGAATCCCAGAAAAATCAAGTAAAATTGGATATACATTTCAGAATAAAAAGGAAGCGGCTGCAAACACCCCTGTTGTGGACAAAAACAACAAAATAAAAATTCACGCTAATCAACATTTCGACCACAATTCGTAGATTTGAAAATTTTCATTTTTTTTTTTATTTTGACCGAACCCTGGCTCCGATCTATTGGCTGTGTAATTTTATTCCCTCCGATTAATATTGATTTTACTTAAGAATTAACAGTGTTTTAAAACTCAAATTATTTTTTCAATTAATTTTATCATTGGTATTTTATATTATGCTTCTCACGCGAGTGTTTCTATTCATTATAATTATTTTGGTTTTATAATTGAAATTCGATAAACTAAAAGTAATAAATTATCCCAATCCATTGAGCGATATAATTATTGTAAGCATTCATCCATCTCGCTCATTCGTTATAGAAATTGCTATTACTCCTACATAGTCTGCCTCATCTACCGTGGTGAGTGAAATTTTTATTTGTACATGTTCTGCAAAAAGAAGCATGAACATTGATTACTAAACACATTAAAGGATTGTTCCTATTTATTTTATGCCTATACATCGTGCATTATCTTGCTTAAGCTGTGGAGTATCGTTTGGGAGCTACCATCATCAGCATCCAAATAATTCGAAAAATTTTCGCTTTTGACTCATCTGTCCAGGTGAGTGCAATTTTAGTATATGTTCTGCCGGTAACTTTTTTGATGCTACATATGCAAATATATTTTATTTCTTCTTTTGCCGATGAAAACAATAACAACATTTATTGAGATCGATTCACAATCACAATCTGTCACCGCACTACACTACTTCGAATCTAGCTAAGACTTGAACCATATTTCGCAAAACTCTAACGCCAAGTTTATTCACATTCGAACATAACGTCCAATTTATTCACTTTCTACCTTAACGACAATTTTCTTCACTGGAAACAAAAAATAAAAAGAATAAACACGGAAAATTAAAAATAAAACGGAATTAAAATGTTTGTTTGAACACTCTGTAAAAATATTGCCGACTACCTGATCGATTCGATAATATGTCATGGCAACTGTCGAAGATCATTTCATATAAATTGTATTGACGCTCCATATAGCACTATTAAGTTGTTCAAGGAAAGGAAAATTTACTATTTCTGTGATGATTGCGACCCGTTCGTATACGCTAATATTACTCGTGATGTACTGCAAAATAGAATAAATCTTGAAAATTTACATGCGCAGTTACTCCACCTTACCGAAAAAGTTGACAAATTAACCAGTTCACCTACAGTGCATACTGAAGAACCACATAATGATGAAATTGATATAACTTATAGCCTAAGTGTTACAACAACTTTGAAGAGGAAAATTGAAGAAATTGATTCCGAAACGAATCCCTCAACCAAGAAGCTTGCCACGTCTCATCCTATATCTGCATCTCCGCCCCCATATATTGAACCTGTTCATCCCATATCTGCATCTCCGCCATTAACTTTTATCGAATCCGTCCCATCACTTCCATCGTCATCATCTTCATCAACATCAACTGAGTCACCTCAACAACCCCCAGCGCCTACACATGTATCATCATTACCAAATATAGCATCTTCATCACTCCATTCACATACAAAACCTAGTCAATTCAACTAACTGATAACACCCATTTCGTGCGGATTGAAAGTAGTAGAAGCTCATCGAACATTATTTATATTTATATCAAAACTCGACTCTTCAACTAACGCTCCCGATATAAAAAAACATGTTTTAAAAAAGATTGGAGCAAAAACCTCGTTAATAACAGTTGAAAAGATGATACATATAAACTACAAAAAATATGCATCTTTTAAGTAAAGAGTCCCAGACTCAATTTTTAATATTATCAACTCAATATCTCTCTGGCCAAACGGAAAAGTAATACACGAATTCATAAATAAACAACATAATCCAAGAACTTTAACTGGAAACCCTTTTCGAGAGACCCAGACAATGCCAAATCTTCGAAGAAGCAGCTCCAACAAGTTCGATATATTATCAAAACGTCAATTGACTAAGGACAAAGATCAACACGGTCTACAAAAACATAAACAATCTCCCGCATGACATAATTATTTTAACAGTAACTTGGCTAAATAATTTTTTCTTGGATACTGAACACTTTGATGCGTCTTACCAAGTTTTCAGGCGAGACAGGCACCACTGGAATGACTTAGACACAGTCGGTGGTGAAATTTTGTTTGCAGTCAAAAACTGCTGTATATGCACTTTGGTTGATGAGTTTGATCTACCTGACGTCGAAATAATGTGTATTAAAATTAAAATGGAAACTGGTTACCTTTATATTGTCTCAGTGTACATACCTCCAAGACCAACAAATGGTATTTATGAAAACTACATAAATTGCATAGAAAACATTCATGACCAAATGGAACCAAGTGATGAGCTCCTAATCTTGGGCGATTTCAATCTTCCAAACCTGAACTGGACAATGTCAACAGATTTCAACTACTTTTCGCCAGCTAATTCTTCTTCTAATAACGAATTCTTGGTAATCGATGGTCTAGCTTCGTATGGACTTAGTCAATTCAATGGGGTTGCTAACCGTTTTGATAAAATATTCGACTTAATATTCTTCTCAAACACTATATATGCTGACGTAGCTGTAACTCCAGCCGATACTATTTTATTAGATGAAGACCGACACCATCCAGCTTTAGATTTATCTCTCAATACTAATGTTTTCAATGTTCCTGTAAGCTCAAACAAAAAACTGGAATTCAATTTAAAAAAATATAATCTCAATTAAGTAGTTAATTTGTTGACTTAAATTTTATAGTACTCTGTTTGACTGTTTTTATGAAACCATGCCATTACGTAAATCTTGCTGCAATACCAAAACTCCACCATGGTTTGATATTCACTTAAAAAATAAAAGAAATAAGGCGTGGCTTAAATATAGTAAAACAAAGGCTGAAGGAGATTTTAGGATATATTCCCAACTGAAACATATGTTTACAGACTATTTCAACACTCTTTATACAGATTATATTATCAAACTTGAAGATGAGTTAAAACAGTCTCCAAAAAACTTCTGGAACTTTGTGAATAGTAAAAGAATTGTTGATGGCTACCCTAACTCCATGTCTTATGACAACAGAACCAGCCAAGACTCCGAAGAAATTTTAAACATGTTCGCAAATTTCTTCAAAGATGCTTTTGAAGTCCCTATTTCTTCCCAAACTTCCGACCCATTCTTTCCGTCTCAAAATTTTTCTCACCTTAACTCACTTAATTTTACCATTAGTGAAGATTCAATTGCACAAAGCGTTTCAAAACTTGACAACTGTTTTACTCCTGGTCCTGATGGTGTACCATCTTGTGTACTAAAAAAATGTATTTCCAATTTATCTTATCCTCTTTTTATTCTATTCAATAAATCTCTAAGGTGCTCACTTTTTCCTAAATTATGGAAAAGTGCTTTTATAATACCAATTCATAAAAAAGGTTCCAAAAACGACATCAGGAACTACCGACCTATCGCCAAACTTTCTGTTATTCCTAAACTGTTTAAGTTCTTTATCTGTAATGTCTTATCTTTTAATTGTAAATCAATTATTTGCGACAGTCAAATAAATAAATCGACTGTAACAAATCTCTTTCATTTTACTTCCTTTTGTCTTGATTCTTTTGAAGATAGGAAACAAGTAGACTGTGTGTTTACGGATTTTAGTAAGGCCTTCGATAAATTGTGTCATAAAACGTTAACCCATAAACTAAAGGCCTTAGGATTTAATGAAAGTTTTTTTAACGTGGATTTCGTCTTATTTAGGCAATAGAAGCTATAGTGTTACAATTAGGAATGAACATTCTACTCAATTTTTCGTCAACTCTGGTGTCCCGCAAGGAAGCCATTTAGGTCCCTTATTGTTTATTTTATATGTTAACGACTTAACCTTGATTATAAAATACTCCTCGGTTCTAATTTATGCCGATGATATTAAAATCTTCAAAATTATAAGTTCAATGCTGTTCACTGCTTCAAGAAGACCTATATAGGTTTAGGGAATGGTGTAACAAACACCGACTTCTGTTAAACATAGACAAATGCAAAACCATGTATCTTACACGCAAACAAAAAATTATAACTTATAATTATTTATTAGATTCTTCTCCTTTGTGCAAACTTTCCGTTTTCTCCGATCTATGTATTATACTTGACACTAAATTAACTTTTACAGACCACTATAACTTTATAATTAAAAAAGCCAATAAAATTCTAGGTTTCATAAAACGATTTTCTCGTGACTTCCGTGACCCTTTCGTCCTCAAACTTCTTTATATATCTTTCGTAAGGCCAATACTTGAACACGACTGCGTAGTTTGTGCACCTTACTATACAATTCATATAAGTAGACTTGAAATTATCCAGAGAAGGTTCATGCGTTTTTGTCTTCGTCTTCTTCCGTGGTCCCCAAGATCCGCACTTCCTCCTTATACTCATAGACTCATGCTAATGAATCTTCGCTCACTGTTAAAACACAGACAGTATCTCCAGCTTTGTTTCATTATTAAATTAATCAATGAATCAATATATTCCCCATCAGCTTTATGTCGTTTAAATTTCAGCTACAGTCTAACTAGCATAAGAACACAATTGCCATTATGTCAGATATTCAGCAGAACAAACTATGGTGTGAATAGTCCTTTAAATCAATTTATATCAGTCTTCAATAATTATTATTATTTAATTACTTCTATAAATGACAATTTTAAAAGTAAAAATTTAAAGAAAACTTTTTCAACATTTCATTGTAGTTATACTTGTGTTTATATTGTAGGTAATATTAAGTGTATTAAAATTGTATTTAAATAGTTATAAGTTCTAACGTTAGTTAATTAACGGATTTATAAATAATAATAATAATAATTCAATTTGTATGCCTGTACCTAATAAAAATAAATTTAAAAAAAAATGCTACCTAGAGTAGGGATCGAACCCACGACTCCAGGTTAGCCATCAAGCACTATATCCAAATTGATACAAATTGATATCAAATTGCGATTCGCTAATGGCATTATTTTTTTCATGGATCGAATTATTGATACTCAAAAGTGTTGAAATATAATTTTTGAGTGTCAATATCTACATTTCGCTCATTTTTTAATATTGAAAATAAAATGTCTTAATTTAGTAATTTCCAATCCAAGGTCCAAAACTAGATTCATTTTTCGTGATTTGAAGCTTGTTTTTCTTGATCTGATCTAATAATTCTTTCCGTGAGCCAAAATGTATGCAATCTTCATATTTTTCTCTAAAAGGAAATGAAACAAAGAATAAGTTTCATTTTTAAGTCCAAAACTAGATTCATTTTTCGTGATTTGAAGCATGTTTTTCTTGATCTGATCTAATAATTCTTTTCGTGAGCCAAAATGTATGCAATCTTCATATTTTTCTCTAAAAGGAAATGAAAGAAAGAATAAGTTTCATTTTAAAGTATTGTTTGTTTTACTTTTTTTTTTTTTGAGTAAGTTCTTACAGTTTTATTTATATCGAATTTAATGCTTGGAATTGAATTTTGGTGTTTATATTTCCTTTTAACTATTTGTCGATCACGTTTATTTCCTAGTTCGTCGGTAATGATTAACACACGACTTAAGTGTTAACTCTCACATAACAAGCACATTAAACACCCACACCCAGCGGGAAATATCGTCCCCAATGAATTTTATAGCTGAATTCTTCAATCAATTCACTAGCCAAATAATAAAAGGAAACGTCATGCAATGATTTAGCCAATGAAGAGTCATGCGAGGTTTCTTCAGTTCATAGATTTGAACCCACTTTTCGCTTTGTGTGTAGAAAACAACAAGACAACAGCAATCAATTTACTAGCCAGATAATAAAAGGAAACGACATGTAATGATTTAGTAAGTGAAGAGTCATGCAATGTTTCCTCAGTTTATAGATTTGAACCCACTTTCTGCTTTGTGTGAAAACAACCCTTTCTTTCGTTGAATTAAAAATTGCTTTTGATATGGAAAATTATAAGATGAAAAAACTGTTGAAAAGTCATGTAGAAGTTCATCGTCTGTGTCCACTCATATGCTTTGTAAAGTGTGCACCGCCATTATGTGTTTTGATAGAAGTTGATTTTTTTGTGTTCTCTGTGTTGACATTGTCTGCTGACAGTAAATATTATAAGAGGACTTGTGAATTTCTATTAAAATGAGGAAATCTCAGATTGTCTCAAAGTATTTCAGGTTGTTGGTTAATCACCACTTCGCATATGAAGTGGTGATTAACAAACAACCCCTGACCTAGTGATTACACTTTAATTAAATTTAAAGTTTTAATTCTATATTTTATTTTAATTAACCAATCACAAATTCACAACACATACACATCAGAGTAATGAATTCACTATTTATTTAATTTTCTTCACATTTTTCATATTGAATTAACTATAATTGCTGAATAAACAACTACCACTAATCTTGTGATTTGATAATTGAATTATCATTACCATTTTCATCGAAAACATTGAACTGATGAATAAACCACATACATTTATATAGTGAATTCACAGACTCTGCAACCATCATGTTTTTCATCATCTGGGTCGGTGAATAAACAACTTCCAACGAAGTAGTGAATTCGTTGGCGAATTTTCATCGGATTTTCAGCATGTGCTTCCCGCCTAGGACATGTCCATGTTAATTTCATCAAAGGAATCAGCTGAAAAGTGGACGGCGCAGCTGCCATTCCTCAAGAAAAAAGCTGATCTTTCCTCAATTTTTCCCCGCTGGGCAACGTAGAAAGAACATTAGCAAAAACATATCTTCTTGTTATCCAAGGTTATATATATAACCATATAACCATGCCCTTTACCCAACGGCCCAACCTAATAACAACGATATTAATATCAAATTAATATCAAGGTCAGCCAAACCAAGAGGTGCATTTAATGAATAATATTCGACTAACAAAATACCAACAATAACAAAAGCCAAAGCAAGCCAAGAGGCAATAACCAATTCGATTCATCGTACTCAGCAAAAATAGTACGCGGTCGTTTTGTGTATCTAAATGGCAAAGGTAATTCGAAACCTATGACATTTAGATACACGAAACGACCGCGTACTATTTTTGATGAGTACGACGAATCGAATTGTTTATTGCCTCTTGGCTTGCTTTGGCTTTTGTTTTTGTTGGTATTCGTTTGTTCCGTTAATTCACCTCTTGGTTGGGTTCTTTGTTGTTGTTATTCGTTATTCGAATATTATTCATTAAATACACCTATTGGTTTGGCTGACCTTGATATTAATTTGATATTAATATCGTTGTTATTAGGTTGGCCGTTGGGTAAGGTGCTAGTTATAGCTATCATTGAAAACCATCATTGAAAAAGTTAACTGTTGATTTTGAGACCTTTCGAAAGTTTAATCATTGAATATTTTAATGCAGAAATATAGCTTAGGGCTTCAAAATTATTTCTCCTCTAAAAAAAAAAATTAATTTTCCCCATAACGTAACTTTTAATTTTTTTCAATGATCATTGGTAAGGTAGTTCATCATTGAAAAATTAAAAGTCATTTTATGAGAAAAATTGTGCAAAATTGAATTTTGTTTTACCTAGAAATAAATATTAAGTCAATTAGCTTTACTTTGGCATCAAAATAATCACATATTTTTTCTTCAAAATGTCTCAAAATTGACAATTAATATTTTCAATGATGGTTTTCAATGATAGCTATAACTGGCCCCTAAGGGCATGGTTATATATTATAACCTTGAAGAACAACAAGATATGTTTTTTCTAATCTTCTTTCTACGTTGTGGGTGTTTGTTGTGCTTGTTATGTGAGAGTTAACACTTAAGTCGTTAATCATCTCACATAACACAAAATTCGTAAAGGTTATGTGTTATTCGAATATTATTCATTAAATGCACCTCTTGGTTTGGCTGACCTTGATATTATTTTGATATTAATATCGTTCTTATTAGGTTGACCGTTGGGTAAGGGGCATGGTTATATGGTTATATATATATAACCTTGAACAACAGGAGATATGTTTTTGCTAATGTTCTTTCTACGTTGTGGGTGTTTGTTGTGCTTGTTGTGTGAGAGTTAACACTAAAGTCTGTTAATCATCTCACATAACACTTCAAAGCATCATTAATAAACTTACAGAGTACTGCGAACGTTGGAAGTTAATTATTAATCTGTCAAAATGGAAATGTTTGGATTTCCGAAAAGGTGCACGACGTCCGCTTGAACAAAAATGGTTCCTTAATGGTTTCGAAATTGATGAAGTGAATGAATACCAATACCTCGGGGGTACTATTAACTTACAATCTCAAATACAAGAAACATCTGGAATAAAAATTAACAAGCTAAAAAAAATGCAATCAATTCCACTTAGCCTTCTCTTATTAGTAATCAGAATATTTCCCAAAGCAATCAGTTGAACATTTTTGAGGCAGCTTCGAGATCTATTATGTGTTACCCCCTTGAACACAATGGGACGCATGTAGTATAATCTATCAATAAAAACGATCACTTATGTAGCAAAGGACTTCTACAATAATGTAGCGCATCATCACAGCTG